>JAUYWI010081831.1:0-13103 GCA_034780595.1 Parotoplana pacifica
ATCTTTGTTGTTTTGAAAGATATACTGATTGGTATGTTTCTTTTGTTACACAATGCTTTAAGTTTTTTGGCCAACTGTATGGATGTGAAACCAAAGAATGGAACAGTGAAAATAGAAAAAGGATTAGGATTAGAATTTGTAATGTCTAGGTCCTACTTTAGCTAATTTGTTTTTAACAGCCCATGAGGAAAATTGGTTGTCATCTTCTATTAATAAACCTCTCTTTTACTGTAGATATATACCAATTTAAGTCTGACGATGTAAATTGATTTTACGAAACTAGTCACTTTTTATGATTAAACATGGCTCTATAACAACCTTCTTCTTGTTTATTCTTCTCCTTAAATTACGTTTTTCTCAATTTACTTCACTTAATAATTTGATGTTGAAAAATGTATATAAATTACATTTTAAACATTATAATGAACACTTGATTGGATATGTGTTTAATTGAATTTAATTTTTTTAGCTTCAAAACCTGCTATTTCCACTTCATTAGAATTACCTGTCTGGCGTGTAAAGCGGTGGTCTTTTGCTATTCAGGATTTGTTAAAAGACCCAATAGGACGTCATGAATTTCAACAATGGCTCGAAAAAGAATTTTCAGCAGAAAATCTTAGATTTTGGATTGCTTGTCAGGTACTTACATAAGTTTGCTTTTTTTAATAGCTTTTTAATAGTGATCATATTGATTTTCACTCATTGGAGAATATATTTTGATTTATAATTTCAAACAATTGATTGATGTGTAGAATATGTATAAAAGCAATAAACAACTAGACAGGTAAAACTTATTCATTGACCATATTTTTTTTAATGTGTTGTTTGATATCCCTAGTATTCATGCCAAATATCGATATTTATGTCGTAACACCCCGTCTTGGCTGTTCCTAGTGACCCATATCCAAAACTGAATTTTTTTAGAAGCTATAGGCTATTTGAATGTATTTGATGTAAATAGATTTTGGCTTAAGAGCAATAATAAAAAAAACAGGTATACGTTGAGAAAAATATACTACTTATTCATATTACTGGCAATTGATAGCCCAGGACAGCTTAAATAATAAATATAGCACTAACAATGCATTCGCAAATACTTCAAGGATATCTACAATATAAACATAGTCACTCTTTTTAATAGTCATCCGAACCTTAAACATATTCTTTGTTCATTCAATACATTCCGCAAACATTGTTATGAACAATCTTTTTACATTTGTCTTTCTTTATTAATGTTTTATCCTCATTTTTATTATCATTATTAATTTTCCAATTCTGTTGAGCACTTTATCTATGTTCTCTGTTCCTTTCTATCATTGTACCTAACTTATTCTATTGTCTGTTTTGAAATATTTTTTTGATATTTCATTAATTAATATTGAAAAAGCAAATAAAGTGAAACGTCTATTATTAATCTAATTTGTTAATTTTAAACTATAAGTTGGAATTTTAATTTTGTTTATTACTCAATGCAAATTTCCTCTCTTGTATGCTTTGATATGAAATATATGGAAACTTTAAATTGCTCAGGCTGTGATTATGCCTAGCTGATGAGGCCCAACATGCCCGAAACAGCTGTCTTGGGCTATTATTTGCGAGTAATATGAACAAGTAGTATATTTTTTTTATCAAAGTATACCTTTTTTATTATTACTTTTAGCACCACTGGATAGAAAATCTGATGCTCTGAAAATCAAAACAATATTTTTTTAAATTGTGACTGTTTTTTGTTTTACTTTAATCGGCTCTGAGAGACTGTTCTGGTGTGTCAATTTTTATTATTCTTATTTGATGTCACTAGAATCCTTGTCCAAATTGTATATTACCAGTTACGCCCCATCCCATAAAAGTTTAGGATGACTCTAGTTGCCCCTGTATAAAATTTATCTTTTTCAGAAGTCTAAATCGTATATTGCCGATGGGGCTTCCCTACGCATACACAAAATTCCTTTTAGAAATTGTGGGTGATCAAAATAATGTTGATGTTAATTGATTACTAGAGAGCAAATTTGATACTCTTCCGAACAAGACTGCTGCTTCCGTTGGATTTTTTCAAAGAAATGAAATTTTGTGACCCATATTTTCTACTTCATACTTTCTTAAAAGACAATTTTATTATTCTTGTCTTATTAGCTACGCCGTGGCACGAATTCCGTACAATAATCGGAAAGTGCCTTTTTGCATTTTACGTCAAAATCGAATGAAATGCTTTGTCGAATTTCCTTGAATTGTGAAATTATGGAAAATGTGGATTTTCTATATTTTGCGTATAATTTTAGTTTTTAAGTTAAACCGACCTCATAGAGTGTTGATAGAAGAAGAAGAAGAAGAAGAGACAATGGAAGGGTCAATGAATATTGTTTTTCTATCAGTCAATGAATAGGTAATTTTATTTGTTTTTCTCTTTAAACATGATGATTCCGGCATAAACATTATTATGTTTTTTTGTTTTTTTCTTCACTTTTATTCGTTTTTTCTATTTTATTGTCTGATAATCTCGAATTGTATATCTTTTGAGAGTTGTGCGTGGTGGATCTCTAAAATCCATTGTTGCTATTGTTCCTTCCCAATTTGAGTCTTAGTTGCCTTTTTATTACCAATTCTTTTGTCTGGTTTTAAGCTAGGAGGAGAGAAGATTTGTCTTTGATCTATACTCGAGAGGTTCGTTTATATTATGCTGCTCTTGGGTTTTTGTATTGTCTATTTGACAAAATTCAGATGAAAATAATGTCGGTTGTGGTGTATTATCTTTTTGTAACACCATTATTAATTACATATATGTAGTTAATAACTTTCTTATTTTAAATGTATATATTTTCTAAAAGAATAGATAAACCTAAACCTAGTATTATGGTACATTAAAGAGAAAGCTATGAAATTATGTACATTCTATCATTTGTTGTTAGCAAGATACATCAACTACTTTAACCTAGATAATTTGTACCTGCCTCTTTCATCTTGTATGTCTTTGTTGACAACTGCTATAGGCTTGTATTAATTTGAAAATAATAAATTTTCTTTTATCTGCTGCTGATATACATGCATACATACCTAAGAAAATGTAATTAATGGTGGCTTTATCTGAAAATTGAAAATGAATCAAAACGAAAGAAAAATCGAACTTGCATTTTCGAATTAATACCTAGTAATCCTTGGCGATACATGTACATCATATCCATTTTCCACTCAGGTATTAACACAACCATCCCATATACTACAAAAGCAGAATATAGATCGATAGAAACTCCGACGCAATTTACATGCAAGTCGCAGGGGAAAGTTACAACAATGTCGAGTTTTCATCTAATGTCTTTGTGATGTTTCTGTACCTTTTATTTGATGCAGTTTTATTTTTCTAGTAGTTAAAGATAACACCGATGTTTTGTTTGAGCTCATGCGAAATGTTAGTTGTTGAGAGAGTTGGGGTTAAATTTAAATACTTGTCTGAATTGCTATAGCTATCATGTGCATTCGCTATATTTTTTTCATTTCATCTGATTGTTGGATGTCTGTAGGATGCTGCTGATTGTACTACGGTACAAATGGTTTTTAGTTTCTTGGATTTACTCAGCTATGTGTTAGATTTAAATTCACCTAGCAATTTTCTGTGCGAAGTACTGAAGGTTTAGGGCTTTCGATTTACGAGGAAACCTGTTACGGAATTAAATACCGAATTTTTGACAAATAATTAAAGGTTCTCGAACTTTTATTTTGTGTCAAAACACCTATTGGAAGGATAGTTTTATTTCATGAAGATGAAGGTTTGGTATAAATACCGTAAACGAATTAATATTATGTTTCATTTATAGAAAATCTTTTGTCTTAAGGGGTGGAATTTGGTATTTATTGTTCCAAATCGCTTTATGAGAGATTTTAGTTTAAATTCTGCTCTATTTCCGGAAGCGGATGTACAAATCTAATTAAAATATTATTAATCAGCTTATGAGTTTTATATAAAATAAAAAAAGTTTGGTCAACTTTGGTTTTTCAGCTGATTATCATTTAAGTGAATCAAACCAACATCAATAAAATGTCATAGAAAAGTAATGAATTGAACGAAAAGTTAAATAAATTTATAATTTAGGATACAATAGTTTGTAGGTGAAACCAAAGCGATCCACTTACAGGTTGACATTGTTGTCATGTGGGTGTAAAGAATATTTTTATACTTACTGGTGTGTGGTTTGCAAGATATGTATCAATTTGCATTCACCTAACACAAAAGTCAAATTGTCATGTTTTCTCGTTTACTTCATGAAGTTTGTTCTGGAATTATAATTTGAATATTTTTCGTTTTGATAGTATCTTCTAGTTAGAAAAGGCTGTGATAACAAATGAATTTTGGGTTACCTATAGGTACACTAGAATAGTTTATTTAATCATACATTTTTGATATTTTTAAAATAATCATGATTGTATGTTTGTACATTTGTTTTACTTGAAATATTATCTTTATGATAATTAAAAGAATTCTTGATTTTAGTTTCGATATTAATCTAATTATGGATAAAATTATTAAATTTTGAAGTAAAAAGCTGTTATATAAAGTGTCTTTAGGCAATAGTAGTGCTAACTAGAGCGACTCATTCAATTATTATACAAATTGTTATCACTACACAGCTAAAAAAGCATCAAATACACCCATCCATATTTAAATAATATTTGCTGAAGAAAACAATATTTCTCATTCTATACGTCTGCTTGCAAAATGAAATACGTTAACAACAAAGATGAGAAGTGATAGATATGCATTTACAACAAAATAACTGTTTTTCATTTGGTTTTGAATATAAGCAATTTTATTAGAAAAAGCGAGTTAGTTGTCTAGTCGAATTCGAATCTTCGTTTTTTAGTGAGCGACCTACAAACTACCTATGTAGGTATTCAGCTGTCGTTTTTCATACATAGATAAATCTATCTTTTATTTTTAGTATGTAGTCTATATTTTAAAATAACAATAATAATTAGATACCTACTGGTTGTAGTTTTTCTGTTCTCTGCATTATGTTTTGTACAATTTTTATATCGATTTATATAGTGATCTTTTTATTAAAGAAATAGTGATTGCTGTTACAAAACTATTGCAAAGTACATAAAATATTTTAAAGAAATAGGTAATGTATTTAAATCAGCAGGCAGTAGTAAGTAAGTAAGTAATAGGCTTTATTAAATTACAGAAAAAGTAGAGTTAAAATTTAAAAATTTATAGTTCATGCAAAGTCCTAACTAAGAAGTCCTTTTGATTGGTGGAAGAGACAACTGTCACTTCAAAACTATGTATTCTATTTCTTGTTGTGACGTATTACCTCAGTGGGTATTCTTTGAATTGGACAATTCTTTGGAGCAGTTTTGCGTCAGCTTTTTCACCAGTTGCGTGAATTGTGTATCTTTTCTGCAATACCCAAACCTGATATTTTTATTTATATAATAAATAAATGGGAAAACAAAGTATGTAGGTAGTGAATAAAAATTAGGAAAGCAACACATAAAATGCTTTAGAATCTTCTGAACATTGAATAATCATCACATGTATGTATCTATAGAATAGCTCTTAGTCAGAATTTGAAATTATATACATAGAGAGGTTGCAATACTTACGAATTCAGAATTGTTAGAAATTTGAAAAGGTAATAGCAAAATTCATCCAATATCGTCCGCTGTCACAGACTCTGCTATTTGATTCATTTTTTGAACAACATTATAATGTTACTAGATTTAGCATATTCATTTTTATATAGATATAAGTCACTGTGATGCTCATTGTGTGTACACTTTTATGTTAATTCTATAATTTAATGACGTGTGTACTTTGTGCACTTTTGGTGATTGCATGGGTACTTCTGGATGAAACAATGCTCAGAATCTATTAACAACATGTGAACATTTAATTATAAAAAAATAATTTAACATGCAAATATTAAAAAAATGTATCGATTTTGAAAAGGGCATTAGACAGAATGCAAAGTTCATACTTATAAGTGAATTGGGCTATATAATGAACATTCACTGTCAGAATATAGGTGAAGGAATTCTTGGGATTATTTTTCTGTTATCAGTATTCGCCGAAAGAATACATAATGAATAAAGTAAAAACAAATATACAGGAATTTAGTAAGATTTTCTGATGTTGGAAAAAAGACGAGACTAGCATAACGATTATTATTAAAGACAATTGTCTGAAGTCTATTTTTATTTTAAAGAAAACTGCATTACACGAATCTGAGAAGATGAAAAATTTAGAAGTATTTTAAAATATGGACATGTTTTGGTAGGAAACAGACTAAATAAAAAAAGATTTAACTATACCAATGAAGGAAAAGTGAATAGTTAGTGCGTTGGAAAAGTAATTCTATATCTAACGATATTTGGTTCAAATAACTGATTATTTCAAATGTGATATGTATACATATAAGACTACACAAAAATCTGCCGTTCTAAAATGAGTCTTATTTTTTTAAAGTAATTTCAGATTTTCAGTGTAGCATTTCAAAGAAGAAATCAAGTTTCTATGTATCTAGGCCATGCATAATTCAATTTAAATATAATAAAAATGTTACCTTTATAAATTATAAGATTTGACTATAAATCAATTCTGTATCTTTTATGTTGGAAACTGTTATCAATTTTATAGTAAATTTTATTTATATTTTGATAAAATAATACATAATACCTATAAAGCCTATTAGAAAAATATATCAGAAGATTGGTACCAGTTTTGCTTTTTATCTGATATTTGATTTATTGTATATTGGTTTAAAGTGATTTTGCTGGAGATTTATAATATATATTTTCATGTTGGCTATCTAGATAAAGTTGTTTTTCCTTAGAGATCATTATCAACTAATTAATTAACATTGAGTCAATTTTGAATTTATAATATACAAAAAAAACATTGTTTGGTAAAACAACCGAAGTTTATCTTCAATTTTTAGTGTTTTCTTATGTTTTCTACATGTACATAAATCATTTGCTATTACATTATAATAGAGGGTTTATGTATTTTCGTATGATAATATGTAGACAAATTTTTCAAGATAAAAATGTTTTCTTGACGTATTTTTTTCAGCTAATTCAATTTCATTTTTCGTGTATACAAATGTACTTTAGGGATTTCAATTTTATTTAGCAATTACCTAAATTGATTTGTCTCCATTTAGTAGAATTGTCATCATGAGCAGATGATTTTTTTAAATATCTAACTACATATTACCTTGGGTGCATACTACATTTTTTAGATTTTTATTTTAATAAGCCTACTCCAGATAATTCTATTTTATTGCAAAACTTAGAAAATGCTACACCAATTTGTGTACAATACTATTAAATAATATTATTCTCAGTAAGAAGTTATACAAGGTGATTCAGCACATCTCGCCGATTTATATCCATTGATATCTATGATTTAAAAAATACTATATCCATGGACTATTTTTTATTCTAATCGATGGACTGTTTTGTAGAAAGAGAAATAGTCAAGAAAAGGTTGAAGAAAATATAGCTGCTGCACTTATGGATGGAACCTGTATGTCACAAAGAGATGCATCCAGACGTTTTGGCGTAAATCAACCCTCTATGTGTCGAATATTAAAAGAAAGCAAAGTGAAAGCCTATAAATTTATGTAGTTACAAGAATTATAAGAAGAGGGTTTTGCTAAAAGATTAACTTTCTGCCATGGTGTAATTCTTGAAACCACATTG
The DNA here is from genome assembly GCA_034780595.1 of Parotoplana pacifica. Taxonomy (NCBI): domain Eukaryota; kingdom Metazoa; phylum Platyhelminthes; order Proseriata; family Otoplanidae; genus Parotoplana; species Parotoplana pacifica. The sequence goes on from JAUYWI010081831.1 coordinate 7,699, forward strand.
GATAAAACTTGGCCACATCGTATTATTTTCAGTGATGAAGCAACATTACATTTAAAAGGAGTGGTGAATACTCAATTGTTATTAGTACTCCAATGCAAATGAGTATCGAATCATGGAAAAGCTAATTAAATCTCCTTCCATGAACCGTGATACCGTATGATGGTCGACTACGGTATAGAATTATCTTTCAAACAATGACTGGTGATAAATATTTTGAAATATTGCAAGAAATCGTAGTTCCAACATTGAAGAATATGCAATACATTCATCAAAGATTTCAACAAAATGGCGCGTCGTTCATTGGACATTACGAGCTCAGAATTATCTCAATGAAAATTTAAAAGAGAGATGGATTGGTCGATCTGGCCACCAAGAAGCCCTGATTTTAGTATGAATGATTTCTTTTTATGGGGATATTTGCGAGACAATGTTTTCAAAGATCCATGGGCAGTTTCATTACAAGAATTGGCTGAAAGGTGTGAACATTTTCTTGAAACTTTAAGCACTGATATGATAAAGAAAAGATTTGATAATTTTATAAGTGTTGTCTAATTTTACATTATTTTGTCATTCATGTATCGTGTATTCTGTATTTTCTGCTCTAAATAAATGATTTTAAAATGCATAATATTCTAAAAGTATAATATTCTAAATGGGCGGGATGTGCTGAATCACCTTGTATATCTTGTGAATATTTATCTATCTTACGTATCTTTGTTTTTATTTGTAGGAATTAAAAGGTGCTCCTCTACGAGAAGTAGCTCGACGTGTTAATGATATTTATGAACATTATTTGAAATCATCTGCAACGGAACCACTTAATGTGGATAGTGTAGTGGCTGAAACTGTGGCACGACGACTTGCTCAAGCTTCTTCTACTCAACCTGATCGTTATTGTTTTGAGGCGGCAGAGGAAGCCATTTTTCGTTTAATGAAAGCTGATTCTTACACACGATTTCTACGCTCCGCTACCTATCGAGATCGGCTAGCTGGACCTAAGAAAAAGTCCCGAAAACGTTTCCCAAGTGAAGTGCGACTGAGAACTGAGCAATTTGCTTCTTCGTTTGGTTAAAAAGCAATTTTGTGTTACAATGAATATCTTTTTAAAGTTGTAAGTATAACAAACAAAATAGTAAACGGTTTTTTACGTTTTTTTTACTAATATCACTGTATGTATGCACAATTATGTTTATGTTATATGTTAAGCGCAAAGTAATGCAAATTTCAAACGCGATAATCAATTTGAGATTTATTAAACATATGTATAGGTACATATAATAACATCTTTTCTATGTAACAGCCAGACTACAAGAGAATCAACAAATATGTAGGTATTGAAGATTTTTAAAATTTATTTCAACTACTAATTACATTTTATTTTTGTTCTTAATTTATACAATGTTACCATTTTTACTATCTACATTACTCTCAAAGATTTATCTCTCAAAATGATTAAATTATAAAACAGATACATATTTTGCAACATAACTGTCAATTATCATCAGTTTTAAATTTTATTTAAAAAAAATATTCCTGACTTTAATTTATTGAAATTGTTGTAATATGTAGGCAAATATATTACGCATCTTACTGACGAAAAACGGGAATATGTAAAGCTAGAAAAAAAGGACGTTTTAACACAAATACTTATAACCATCATTTTTGTAATCTTGGGTAACCAGTATTTTTCTAAATAAAGTTATTTTTGTTTCTGTTGTTCAAAAACCTTTGTACATAATGAATAGATGTGACGTATTTGTTTAGAATCGTGTTTCTTTAATCCTTCATTGTCCCGTTTATCTCATATGGTAGATAAATTAAACAACTCAACCAATAAGCATAAAATCGGTAATTATGATTTCCTTTATAAGTTGATTAAGATAATTGGGAAAACTGGAACGCTTATGTAACAAACAACACTAGGAAAATATAAAATCTTTTTTTGAAATGTTATTCTACTGAAAATATATGTTTCATATAAAAATTTGAAATTACCTGGTCTTTGGATGCCATTAGGGCCACAAAAAAATAAGAAAATTATTTTTTATCGCCAAAAGTTAAAAGTTTGAATATTAGACCATTTTTGTAAACTTGGTAAGAATTTAAGAAACGTCTCACTCCTATTCTTAAAATCTACCAGAAGGCAAAATTCTAAATATAAGAAAATAAAGCCAAAGAAAGATTCGCCCAAAGATATTAAATATTTATTATCTTTGGATCGGCTTCAACAAAATCCTTTCCTTTTGTTATTATAATCTACTTTGAGGAATTTTTATTTTTCATAAAATGAGCTGTTCAAAATGGTTAAAAAATGTAAAATCATTTTGAAAATATTTTTATTTTAGAATAAGGAAAACCGTGTTTTATTTACAAGATTACTTGAGTGTCAAAACGTTTGTGCTGCATAAATAGTCTATTTCTATGAAATCAATGGACTGCCTACTGAGATCAAATCAAATAACTGTTTGACTAAACTAAATTTATAAGAGACGGTTAATTTAATTTCAAGGTCATCATTTGTTGATCGAGAATAATGTCTAATGAATAGTTTTGAACGTCTTGTCTATATGATTTTAAAACATTATGTACGTTTTTTATTTGGAAGGCTATATAAACGTTTTCTAGTCCATTTTAGGCTGATTTAGTTCGATTTTAGGGCTAATCCGGATATTGCGGTTCTTAGTGTCCTCAGGACCCAGGATCATACACACACAATACGAGGTCACATCTATTGCGATAATACTGGCAATAGACAACATGTCTTTCGCTAGTTCAATCTTTTTATATATTAAATTTATATTCTAGATTAGCGTTCCACTACTATATATAGTCAAATAAAATTTGAATCTATCTGATAGTGAAGTTGCTATGCAACTGTCAAGATGAACTACAATGAATAAAACCAATCACTATAATTAAGAGTTATTAATATTTGTTGAAAATTTATAACTAATAGATAGTGATAAAAACTTTTCCTAAACTATATTATATTCAAATTAATTAAAAATAACTAAACAAAATATACATTAACCCAGTTCATGTCAATATGCAAGCCCATAGCCAGGGGTTTTTTTGTACCATTCGAATGAACAACCTTTTTAAGTTTGACCAACTTGTGCCCTTTTATAGGGCAGACAGGGAAGTGGATGCAATTATATTTTGTGGAAAACAATGCATTGCTTTAAGAGATTCTGAAAACCTAAATGATGAAGGAAATAGTGGAAATTTTCATGAGATCCTCAAACTTATGAGTAAGGAAAATGATCTTCTTTCAAAACACTTATCTAATACAAATAAAAACAATGCTACTTATATTTCACCTGATGTTCAAAACCAGTTGATCTCTGTCATTGGCTTTGATGTCATTCAATCTGAAATAATAAATGAAATATCAAATGCCAAATTTTTTTCAATATTAGCTGACGAAGTGACATCACACAATCAAGAACACCTTTCACTCTGTATACGCTTTGTTGACAGCAACAATAAAGTCAGAGAAGAATTTCTGGAATTTGTGAAAGTTATTCGAACTAGTGGAGAAGCCCTAGCAATGTCTATTTTATCCACACTACAATCAATTGGTCTGTCAGTTCACAACATACGAGGTCAAGGTTATGATGGAGCTGCAGCAATGTCAAGTGAAAAAGTTGGTGTCCAAGGCCGAATTATTCGAGAGGAACCAAAGGCCATATACACACACTGCTCTAGTCATAACTTGAATCTGGTTATTGCTCACTCCTGTTCTTTATCCACAGTAAGAAACATGTTGGACATTTTAAAAGAAACTTCTCTTTTCTTCAGTATGAGTCCCAAGAGGCAGTCATTGTTGAATAATATTTCTTCAAAATGCTCTGAAAATTTTGCCGAATCAGCAAACAGAAAGGTTCTGCTAGATATTTGTAAGACTAGATGGGCAGAACGGCACAAGTCCTATCAACACTTCTACCAAGCATTCCCTTTCATTGTCAAATGCCTTGAAGTTATTGCATTTGGACTGCACTGCAATGAAGGATTGGATCCACAGTTTGCCGAAATGATTGAGCCGATGCTGAATAGGCTTGGCCTGATAATTAACGTTAAGAAATCCGAGCTGGTCCCGATCCAGACCATAAGTTACTGCGGTTTAAGAATAGACACGCGCAGACAAAAGTATTCGCTGTCCCGTAAAATTATCACGAACATTATTAAGATCCTCCGTAGCTCAGATTTAAAACTCCAGCCCAAGACTCTCGAAAAGTACAACGGGTATCTGAGCTAGTTTTGTTTCTCCTTCAACTTACCACAAGTTCTCCGACTCGAAAGCGGAGTGAGAAACGAATTCAACATTCTCTATTTGCAGAATTTCTTTAAACGGTGGATATCGTATAGCATTCCCCGGCTTACTAGCAACCCCGATGTTTACCATGCGCACGCGACCATGGAAAGAATCTCGGTCATCGACACTAAGAGTAGGGACCATATTTGTATGCGGGTCTACAACGTCAACCAGTAGGAGGCTGAGTTGTTAGCCGCTGTGTTAGCTGTGTATATAGCGCCCCGTCACACGATAGTGAAGGTAGATAACTTAGGAAGCCTGTTTAGAATGTCCAAAGGCAAATATCTATGCGCGCGAAATTTAAAGAAATTTGGCACGCCTGCATAATTTTATTTCTAACGTACGAATTAGCATTTTCCTAAGAAGTAAACAATTTCAAGTGAGTTATTTTAATGTAAATTATTTCTTAATATCATTCGATAGTATTAAAACAAGTAAAATGTGTGTTACTATAACTGATCAACGTTTACTTTAAAATGTTGACATGTTTTTTAAATGATTTTTATTGTATGTATTACATATTATGAAACGCACTGTATCTGTAAAACACGCATATCTAACAAAGTGTTATATATTCTTTTGCAGCTCTCGCAAATTTAGTGTTAAATTTACGTATGTTGATTCGATTTCAGATGCCACGCCAATATACAAGGAAATCCACAAAAGTCAGCTGGACTTCAGACACTCTACAAAATTATTTGGTAGACCTAAGAAATGGAATGTCGCTATGTAGATGTACCCACTTATATGGAATTCCAACAGCTACAGAGAAGACTGGTGTCAGCAAATCGACAGTACAACGATTAAAAACCAACCGGCAGCCACAGGAAAGGACACGCAGAGCCTTTTGTGGAAGAAAAAGGAAAATGTCGGAAGAAGATGATCGAAAACTCATAAGAAATCTGCAGCATACTCCCTTTGCAAGCTCCAGCAATCTGCAATCTCAGTGGCAATAAGCAGGAGTCACAGTATCAAAGCAAACTGCTCTTCTAAGGCTGCGAGAGAAAGGCTGCAAATCGGTGAAGCCAAGAAAGATACCTATTCTAAAAAGGGCAATGAAACTGAAGCACTTGAACTTCGCGAAGGCTCA
>JAUYWI010081842.1:0-13103 GCA_034780595.1 Parotoplana pacifica
GGGACATCCTCCTCGCTGGCATCGCGGACTCGGATATTCGCCGCGATGCATTGGGCACGCCCAACATCCTCCGTCGGCTCATCAATAACGTTATCGCTCTTGTGGAGGCAAGAGAAATCGCCAGAGACGCCTTGCTTTCTTCGCTATCTGCATTCTCTTCCCTCAAATGCACCATTCAGACAACGGTCTGTCCTCCACAAATTTTGCACGGAATGCCGCCGTGGGTTGTGTCGTGAGGACTGCGCGCAATGTCACATATCCTTTGAACTAAAGGTCCGGAACACAAACTGTGCAAGGAATGTTGGAACCGAGAAAGCCGAGCACGCCAAAAATGTAGCGCCGCCAGCAACAAGTCTACTACTGTATCAACCAACCATAGCAGAACCAACCACCTTGGATCAAGTGGCCATCATGCTGCCGACTAAGCTGAACTATCGCAAACCACGAGGGAGGTTTCGCAGACCAAATGGTGGCGTCGTAGCCCTCGAGCACCAGATCTTTTTGGGCTGGTGAATGGCGCCGAGCTAAATTTGCGAATCATACAAACGCGCGTCAACCTCAGCATCGACCCGAATATGCGTTTGTGTACAAATCGTGCTGGGTTAAAGTTTTTTACGTACCTCCGGTATATCTCAAGGTGGCGCCGCTGGTCTGATCAAAAACTTCAGCCCTGGACAACAACTGCTTCTTGAGTACTATGCTGCAACTGCGAAGCACGCCTGACCTCAACTATGGCATGTCACCATCGGAAATTGTTTTTGGCAAGATTCTTCATGACTCGGCGTTTGTGAACTACCTATAAAAGTTTAAGAATCCAAACATTCGGCCCACCTGGCGGTAGGATTGAGCAGCCAAGGAAACCTCCCTCAAAACGCGTTTTACTCGATTAACCGATTCGCTCAATGTCCATGTCCCCCCCGTAACAACTCTTCGTATTAGTAACAGGTGTTACATTTAAAATCAGACGGGCAACTTTCCGAAACGTTGGGACCACGAAAAAATTATGTCATCAAGGTAGACCGTTCTATCAGAGTGCTGATCAACCGCAATAGGTGTTTCTTAAGAAAATATTTAGTCATGGACCCTCAGTCCGAACCACGTCTGCATCCTCCACGAGTCGACGTTATGCCTTCTCCATATATAGAATATTAAAAACTTCATACTACATAGTTTACGTTGTGGAAAATTATCTTAACAAATTTATCGCAAGAATATTCTGGAAGTTTTATTCGTGGGTTCTAACACTGTACTATGTATACAGTATAAAGTACATAAAAGATAACACAACGAATTTTTAGATACGATCAAATTACCTATTTTAAAAGTTTCTTAAAGATATTCTAAGTACAAGAATCATGTATGTGAAAGAATAGTTCGTTGCTTAAGTCGGCGTTCATGAACTTCCAAAGATTTTTTCTATCTAAAGCAGCTTGAATGAAATTATTGTTCCTGATATTCTTTTTTGTGGCCCAATTTTTGAGACTTTGTCTACTACGGTCTCTATACGTAGTAATATTCTCAAGCTTTCTAAATCACCATGTCTATTAATGATATGACCATTACATTGCATCTGCCTTTTACTTGTGGTCTTCTTCAATAATGATCTTGAAGTCTTGGCAGCTGCAAGTATTTGTTGATTTGATTTTCTTTAGTTATTGATATGTTCGTTATCTTTTTAAAAACCACACTTTCAGGGCTTTTAGTTCTTCTTGCAAAGACGCACTAATATTCCAGCTTTCACATCCCTCAGAACTAACAATACTTAAGTCTTCAAGACTCTATACTTTGTGTCAAGATTTATGTTTCTGTTATTCATTGTTGTAGCCAACTTATTGAATGCTTTTTTAGATAAGGCTATTCTTCTTGTAATTTCATGATCGTGCTTTCTATCAGATGTGATGAAAAACACGATCATGAAATTACAAAAAGAATAGTAGAAAATTAAAACGTTTTAATATATTGAAAACAAGCAGAAGGCGCGTATAAACTAATTTGTAAAGGACAAAAATAGAAAATGATTATTTAATTACTTTTTTGAATGCATAATGAGCACAAGGAATGATTTTCAAGTAATTCTCACGCCTTATTTTATTTAGTTTTATGTGATGTGTACACGTATACAATAATTCTCTAAAAGGATTGAAATAAATTTGAGTTGATGCTGTTTATTTTCATTCATTCATTTTGCTTACATGGCAGAGGTACGAGCGACAGAGTAATAGGAAGACAAGATGATGGTAGCTAGCTTCTATTTAGAATATGTTGTGCAAATCGATTTCTCGATACCTTGATGCAAGCTAATTTTGTAAATGAATGAAAAATAATAGATATTATTATTTTACTTTAGTTGACACTGGCTTACATGCCATTCATTGGCAAGTTGCCTTATAATAATTGTGAATGTACTATTATTACATGTCAAATTATTAGTAAAAATATTATCATATTAAAATGGTGTGAATTGCATTGTAATAATAGCACTATTCTGTCAAATCCATGGCACTATATACAGGGTGTTTGCGATCTTCCCGCGGATTTTAAATTAATGAAAAAATAATTTATTAAACAAACGTCATACAGATTGTCATAGTACAATTAAACCACAACTTCAGAAATAATATTTTTGTTTAAATTAATCAATTCATATTTGTGTTACTAAATATCTAGTGGACCTTCACACCAAATGGAACAAACTAACAGAGACACAACTCTAGTTCATTCAATATTCCTTCTGGCACAACCCTTGTTCTTGCACTATACCTCTTTTTATAGAAAACAAAATAAATAATTAAACTGAACTTTTACCTCCATTACAGTATGTCCACTCTCCATCAAAAGTGTTGTTGCTATTGACTGAGGTTGCACACCAGAAATACATTTTAGCATAATCAGTACACTCTCTAAATGTTTTTCCTTCAAAATTGAATGGTAAGATGCACTCTGAAATTAAAAAATAATCAGAGATTATGCAACAAAGTTTGATACAATGATCAATCTCACTTCAGTCACAGAACGCAAATTTCGGTCGGGAAGCTTACAGAAAAATATATCTATAAAATTCTCTTAAAACAGGCAATAATTAACATGGGCGTAAGGTAACTCAAATTTATTTTTATTAATTTTTGATATAATTAATTGCATTTGTTCGACAAACATTTAAGTAATGAAGACATCAAAAAATGAAAGTTATATCTATTTTACCCATCAATTTATCTAACCACAGTGATAGATTCATAAAGAATCAAATTAACCGCTCTCCAGGGTGTTTCATAAATACGTTCACGTGGGTAAAAATCATAATCCTCCTTATATAGTGGCTATTTAAATGTCATTTTAAATATATAAACCGGAAAAGTATAAATAATTAATATGGTGATCAATAGAAATTTATTCATAGCATAGGGAAATATGTATTATAACTTCTGAATACATAACTTAGTTTGTTAGATTAATTGTATAATTATTTTGTCTAAAGGAATAGTAGCATCTATAAATAATATCCTAATTTTAATGAAAAAATATTAAATAGGTTTTACAATGGGGGAGGCATGCCTTTCTACTTCTTCGCAGTGTTTGATGAAACAGTATGGGAAACCCAGAGTGCGTAAAAATAAACCCATTGACATACGAAATGAATGTGCTGTCAATAAAGTACCTATGTTAAAAATTTAACCACTGCCCTAATTTAAAACAAGATTTTTACCCATGATAAAAGACTTATGAAACACCCTGGCTTTAACTATTATGCATATCTATGATGACTTTACCGATACATATCTATTATGGTTTTACCCATAAAGTAATAAATACACAGAATATGGACTCGGTATATTACTATTAATTGTACTCAATAGAAAAAGTGATTATACGAGTATATCATCATAACAATTACATAAATAATTGAACAATGTTGCTGTACAGATTGTGCATTGGATTTAAAGACACGTTTCGCTAATATTTTAAAGAAAATTATATTGCAATTTATCAATCTATTAATTTATTTGTGTAGAAATTATGCTACTTGTGACTGTCTTAATTTAGCAAATTATTATAAAAATCCTTGAATTGTATTTACTATAGATAAAAGATTCAGATACAGCAAAGTCGACATCATATGAGTAAGGATTACTCTATGGTCGACATCTTGTATAAATGACTATTCTGTGGTTTTACTTGTGTTACATCTTTTGTGAGGTCCGAAAAATTCGCCTTTAGCATTTACTTCCGTTGCACACCATAAAAAGGTTTCGTTCTTATCAGTGCACTCAATGTATTTAGTCCTTTTATATTCGAATGGGAAAGCGCACACTTGCCCTAAAAAGATAAGACATAACAAACAAACAAACAAGTTAAATTCGTAAAAAGATATACATACATTAGGTCACTACATCATCATCATTTAATTTTAAAAATCGGTTTATTTCCCTCTGTAAAGGAGTTGCCGACACTCATTCTTTCCAACTGGCTACACCAATTTCCAGTCTTTCTATCTTCATGATCTTCAATCTAACCTCCCGACATTTGATCTGCCATACTTTTACAGGTCAACGTTGGGCGTCCTCTCTCACTCGTCCCTTCTACTTCGAGATTCCATGCCTATTTTACAAGAATATTCTCTTCCTTCATCAGGACAAGACAACACGATCTTAGACAGCTTCACCTCACTACCTCTACGATGGATTCTCAAAGACCAACACAAATTGTAACCATCAAACACAGGATAAATGAGCCTAGACAAATCATTTTAAATATTAAAATTAATGGAAAATTCCATAATTTGATTGATTTGAGTATTACAGAAATTTAAGTTTTTAAATCAATAAAAATTCTCTAACTTTGACCTCAACATCAATAGACTCTACAGATAAGATTTTAAACTGGCTGTCCACTTTACACTTAGAATTGATGATGATAACGTCATGCACATTTATCAGCTTGTCGGTATACTTAGAATGTTGAGTTGCTTTCCACCGATCTTTATACCACTTCTCATTTTCTGCTTCTCTCATTGTATATACTAAACAGGTGAGGTAATAAGATATATCCCTGACGTAAACCGTAATTGTCAGGAAATCCTTCTGAGTGATCATTATTGCACCTAATCTTTGCAGCTTGGTTATGATAGAACGTCTTCACCAATTGATAATATGAGTTGGGAAAGAAAGTATTGATAAGATTTCCCAGAGTTCATTGTGGCTACATTTGACATATAATTTATCTTGTCAATCAAAGATTGCAGAATTGCCAGCATGTTTGAGGCGCATCTTCCTTCTCGGAAACCAGCTTGTTCATCTGGCAGTTGTCCCACGGTGAAGCAAAATATATAACAAAACTTTGCTGGTATGAGCGCTATAGTTTAATAATTACCACATTCTTCAGTGTTACCCGCTTTGTGAAGCAAAACAAATTATTGTTCTTTCCTAGCATCGGGTCATTGTTCTGTATTCCAGATTTGCACACCGATATTTTGAAGGGTTTGGTTTGCAAAATCACCTAAGCATTTAATAAGTACTGCTGGCATTTTGCACTTCTGAGAGCAGAGCGGTGGTATCTGGTACTGTAATGTGGTAAGAGTCTTCTGCTGATTTATGGAAAAGTTCTTAACCATACTCTTTCCCAGATTTAAAACTTCTAATGGTTCAGTGAGCGTGTCACTATCTTTCGTTGATAGCACTTTGTTTTCCTTTGCAGTTACTTTGCTTTAAAGAGGCTATCTTCTTAAACCTAACTTTCCTTTATGTAGTCTGTCAAATTTAACAATCATAGCACATTCCTGTTCCAGACAGACTTTCTTTTCTTTCCTGAAGCTGTTCTTTCTTTCTATATTTTGTTTATGTTTGCAAGCATCTCTTATCTCTTGAATCATTTTGAAGGTTACTCCACTTATGCAATTATCAACCCTTCTTGGTCTTTCAGCCTGTCCTAAGATCTTAGTTGCAACATTTGTAATAGTAAGCGTATTTTATTTGGGTGTTTTAGCAGAAAAGTTGTAGTGTTTTCAATTGCCTTCTTCCTAGTATTTTCATTGAGACAGCATCTCTAGCTAGCTGGCCGTTGGCTCACAGAGGAGCAAATTCGCTCTTAAAACAGGTTTTGCTTTTAATCTTGTAGGGTTGCTAGCCACCCTCTTAAACAGATATCTGGTGGTGGAACTAATATCCTGGACAACAGGATACCTGAATTCATAGTCCACATTAGACTTGATCAAATGATCTTTAAATTTGTAAACAACTACCAAGTTTAATAGCTGTTTATCCTTAGCTGTGAGATATTTCTTCTAATTTAAGAATGTTAATGTTAATACTGTGTTTAAATCTATTAAACTTAGTCGTTGTTATCAAACTAAATATTTTACTCCTCCATTGATCAAGTCTAATGTGGTTTATGAATTCAGGATAATTAGCTATATAAACAAAACCACTAGACACTTAGTCAATCGAATAAAAAAAATTCTTTTAACTGAAGAGTTTCTTGTACATATGTACTTGATGCCAAAATTAGAGAATATTTATTCATTATAATAAAATATTAATAAATGTATGGACTTTTCCATTAATTTTTAAAATTATTGTAGTTAAAATGTTTTGTCTAATCTTGTTTATTCTGTGGTTCATGGTTAAATTTTCCGTTAACATTTTTATAATGTTTGTCTCTTATATTTGTATTTAGAGCTACATTCGTGTGTATTAGTTTTGGTTTCATGTATTCCATGAATCTCTTGACAATGCCTTGATGTAAATACGAAACAGGTTGAGTCTTTGTTTACTTTATGTGTTTATTTTATTCTTCGATAAACTAACCTCCTAATTTCACTTAACTACAGAAAATAATATCATAAGCTGTACTAAAATAATTAGAACACTTTTCTGGCCACATTACAGAAGCTATACTAAGTATGTAGTTTAGACAATGTTGCTTACATTAGATAATCAAAAATATTGAAATGTGTGTAGCAAGTGTAAGTATACCTATGGGTACTACTTCAATTATAAGGCTACATCAATGCCAACTAACCAGTCTACATGTAATACCAACTAACCATTCTACATTAACTGACAACTGACTAGTCTACACTGTTTTGAGACTTTCATTTCCTTTCAAGTTCATAAATTGTCTTGATTTCCTTCAAAATTGTTGCCAGATCATGATTTTCCTTTCATGCTTTTGATGGCACAATTTTTGTTGTTTTTAATATTTTTACAATAGCTACATATTCTAAAATCCCTATTATATAAACATTTCTTCTAAAATTATGTGAATTGTCTATGAACCTATTTTCTTATTTTGACCCATAATATTTTGATCTAACAATAGTTAGTTAACTGTGTCTAAGCTACACTGATATGAAGTTAAGATAGCAAAATGATTTCTACCTTGATACCCCGACTTGTCCATAAACTCTTGCGATATCCAAATTTCGGTAGCTAGGGAATCTGTAGTTTTCTGGTAATATAATACCAAGCTAAATGGCACCGTTTTGCCAAATCTGCGTCTTAAAGTCTTCTGCCAACCCTCAGCAAATAATAAAACACCAGGGCTGATTTTGTGAACTCTATCTTTACTAAAATAAAAATTATAACGAGTTAATGGAATACTTTCACAACCGAATTGAACAGACTGAATAATACTTTGTTCTTTTACTAAACTAGACCTGTCTGCAAGTTATAATATAACATAAAATCCTTGTTGCTGCAGACAAATATATATCAGGCAAGCAGTCGACTGTATTTTGCTCAGATAAACCTTATTTACAGATCATGTAGACATTTGGCATCGATAGCTACCCCCGTCTCAGGAATTCATACTCAATAATAATAATAATAATAATGTCGTGGCATTAAGTTTGACAAATTAGTTGGAACGGGTGGAGGCACATCATCTCAAATGGTTTGTGGCAATCACCATGATCTTGAATACTTACAGTACAGAATATGTATCACCATGATCTTGAATACTAACAGTACAGAATATGTATCTCCATGATCTTGAATACTTACAGTACAAAATATGTATCACCATGATCTTGAAGCTTAATCTTAGAAGACCCTTTTGGTACAGTAGATCCTTTTTTAGGTAGAACTGGAACCTCTATCTGCCAAGAACGTTTCTCACTATATGTTATCATCATTTGCCAAAGTTGTCTGACATTTCCTATAAAATGTTTATTATACAAAAATTATAATATTTATCTATCTCCTTCGGTAAAAAAGGGTTTCACCCGGGTCGAAATTACAATATTAGCTAATGAACTTAGGGAATATTTGGTAGTATGAATAAAATTAAGTTTCAACTTAGACTTCAACATTTAAATGACGCATTTTTTATACACGTTTCTTTTACAGATCTTTTTATATCAGCTGATTTAAAAATGTTATACTTAATAAAAAAATTAACGCTATAAATATTAACTTTAAACACTAAAAGATATAGTTTTATTTATACTACCTATTGTCATTTTAAAACCTGATAGAAGATCAGACAAGTTGTTGTTATTCCTGACAAGGTTGACTATGGGCAAAATGCTAAATATTATTCGGACCAATCTAGTGGTCGATCTAGAATCGACTCTGTCTTTGTGTGAATTATCAGAAGTTAAGTTCAATTAAACTATACTTTTTGTGGGCGTTGTCAGGTACCTAGGCCAAATTTAAATCTCATTCACTAAAGTAATACCTGTTTTCTATCCAATTAAAGAAATGGGTTGTCAGGGAGGGGGTGTCAATTAATAAAACAGACATCAGTTTTTAAAACAAAACAAACTTAGTTGTATTTAATGATACAGGTAATTTAAAAGTTGACTATTTTTGATGAATATAAAATTAAAGGTCAAAATGAATTTAGTGCACAAAATATATCTTACTTAGATAATTAACCAATTGCTCAGAATAGTTTTTCATGTTTGTATAAGCATCATTAGCGGAATTATACTTATCACCGCAAGCTAAAAGACCAAAATAACGATGCTTCCTAATCTCAAATCCCTAAAAAGAGAAAACAAAATATAATTTCAAAATCACAATATCTATACATATTTTCTCCATTCTGAACAACATCAGAACAAAACGTTGTTTCGATTAAATTTAAATTTTGGAACACGACAGGACTGTGTTCCAAGATATTTAAACAACTTTGAATATGTCCCTGTTCAAATTAAAAATTACTGGACGTCCATAAAAATATGTTAATCTTTTTTTTTAAATTTAACATTATTTGGTTTACCGAAACTAACATTTTTAGTAAATGTAGTTTAATTTTGATTCTATTGACAGTTTTCTAAGTAGCAAATACGAGATATATTATAGTCGTATAATTTGGCGCTCAATTTAGTTTTGACAAAGATGACACGTGAAACCAAAATATATTATAATAAATTTTATTAGATACAACTGCAGTGTTTTAAATCCGCCAGAAATAGTATTACTAAATCTGTTGATTAAACTTCTGTTTGATGATTGAATTGAAGTGTTCATTACTAGCCAAAAATGAATAACAATTCAAATTAATAAAGTCAATATTGTTATTACTAATGATTTAAAGGAAAACTTCATAAACATCTTGTTGATCTGTAGTATCAAAAAATCATCATAAGATATTAATAAACTAGCAACATATTTGATAAAACTTAAAGTGATAGAAATATCTGAACTATTATTAATATTGGTAAGAAGAGAAATAAATTTATTATCATTTTAATATTAAGAAAGTTGAATGTTTGGATTAAACTATTTAAATAAAAAGTATTTCCTAAATTATATAAACCTTTTGGAGGATTGTGAAAAACGTAACTATTAATAGTGTCATAATTATTAGCAGAATTAACAGAAATGAAATGCTGGTATCAGAATAGTATAATGAAAAGATTTGATAATTTCAGAATTAATATTAGTCTTAGCATCTGGTATAGCATCATGAATGAATGAATGAGATTCAGATATAACACCCATATCAAAATTGACAGAATCTAAAGAATTAAGAATAAAATTAGGGATGGAATTTATCGGAAATTAAAATTATTAATATATTTGGAAATAATATCTTTTGTGTATTACAATACATCATTTTCTTAAAAATAAGTTTAGTTTTGTACCTAATCTCTAGTGCTTAATTTACCGTAGAGTAACTTAAAACGAAAAGCAAAATCTTAATGGGTAGAGACAATCAATATTACTGTCAAAAAAGGATATTTTTACAACTTCAAAAGAAAAATTATCTACTTTATGGTATATTTTAGTGTTAAATTGTTGATGATCAGGAACCTGTGTACCAAATTGAAGGACAATTGATAACGGGAAATATGCATTCTTAGAGAGGGAGTAATACTCGTTGTCAAATAAAAATACTGCGTAAAACTATTAAATCTATAAATTTATGGCAATATATTTTAAGATTGTCAAATTTAAAAATATAATATTTATTATCAACACCTGATTCAACTTCAAACATTGATCAATTTTAAGTAGTTCACAATACAAAAATTAAATGTTTTGTATTCTTTTTAAGCATTAGTATCAGGTATGACTAATGAAGAGTTAAACGTTTTAACTTCTTAGTCTAAGTTTTTTTTTAAATCTTTTGTAGTTGTGGGAGCAAGTTCGGAATAGTTTTATTTGTCTTAGAAACACAGCAAACTACTTCGCCAGCTTTAGTACAGCCAACAGAATCTTTGAAACTTTTATTACAAGGATTTTCGTCCCAAATACAATCGAATGTTTGGTGGAAATGAGCTGCGTTGACCATCTGTTAAAATGCCGCTACCCGTATTGGAGATCTGCAAAGATGATTTTCAGGGTATTTGAATCTTATTTGGTTACTTGTTTACTTATGAAACACAATTTCTTCTCTCAACGTACTCCTGCGAGTGCAGTTCCTTGACCTCAATTCTGTGTTAGTAAGATTTAATCTTGAGACAATGGCCAGACATAAATTAAGCCATGAGAACATTTTTTTTGTCGTACTCATTGTAATCTGTTTTTTCACGATCGTATATAGAATTTAATTCTTGTAGAGGGTTACCTTTACACAAATTTAATTTTGTAATGGTTGAACCTCTACGTGTTTAGATTACCTCTACAAGAATAATTATTGTACGGCTTAAACATATATATTTAACTGACCTTCGGGGTTACTTTTAAAATAATTAATTTATATAAAGATAATTTCTACAAAATTAATTGCAATAATTGATTTTTGTAAAGATAACTTAAAGATGTCCAGGTAAACTTTATAGTAATTATTCTTATAGAAGTAACCTAAACGTATAGAAACATATAAAGATCCAAGGTAATCAATTAGAGGTTAAACCTTAACACCGTTGACATCACCTAAACATGTGTAGGTCACCTAAACATGAAGAGGTTGAAGCTTAACATTTTTAAAGGTTGACTTTAACACTGTTAAAGAATTTCTTGAAGCTTATACTCCAGTAAATATTTTCGACCGTCATTTTAAATAATCTATAACAGAAAAGTTTACGTAAAACGTAGAGTATTGTAAACTTACAAATCTTTGTCCTATAACTTGGTATTCAAGACAGTGTTCATCTTCTGTATTTTCTGTACACACAGGATTTTTCATGTATCCAGTTGAATTCACCATAAAAGTTAAACAGCTTAGAAAGATGACTATCTTTATGATATCCATTTCAAAGATCTGCTGCTTCTAAAGTAATATGAATAATAGTTTATTTAATGTGAAAGAAGACACATATAGTTGGGGAGGCCATGGAATTTCATTTACACCAAAGATTTGATGGTATTATTTTGTTACTACTACTATCGGAAGCAAGGCAGAAAATGACACAAAATATAGTTTCAGTTCCACTTTATGAGAACCAGTTTGAAATGTGTATGGTAGAATATGATTACTCTACTAAGTTAAAATATCCAACTTAAGAAAAAAATTGCCAAAAAAGGATCTCAATTACACTTTTGAAAACGAAGTTGAAATTATAATATATATACCTTTGACTATATGGTAGGGCATTGAAATTAAAAGTTGGTATGTAGGTCCACTGGGATTTAGTAAACAAATGCAGACTTTTTTAAACATATTGGTTTTTGATTTTTTGTTAAAACATCGATATTCATAGTCAAAATACTTCAATTGGCACTAAAAGTGTAACTACTCTAAATGCAGGTTAAAATGTTGTTATTCAAAATAAATGCAACGAATTACTGTTAGTCTATCTAATAGATAATGAAATCTAAAAATTGAAAAATAATTTAGTTAAGCAGCAATTATGAAAAACATATATAACATTATTTTGTAAAACTATAAAAATGCTTTTACAAAAAGTGAGACATGTAGCTATACCATTGCATCTTTTGAGAGCAAGAAAATACCAGACAGCCTACTTAAGAATGTTTGAAAAGCTACTATATAAAACATAGATCTATTCAAAGCTAAGATAGACAGAGAAGCAGGCAGTTGGATGAAGTAGCATTTCTGATCTCGGCCAATGATGTAAAACAAAAATCATTACAAAAGATATTGAAAATACTATTCAACAAATCAGTAAAAAATTCAATTATAATACCTATTTATTTTAAACTGAATATTTTTTAATAATAAGGTCATTTATGTATGCGATATGCTTCTTTTTGATTTGCATTAGATTCTTGAGATATTAAGTGGTACTAGGAAACTGGATAAATCTTGTAACAAAACTTTATTCCTAATTTCTATTAGCATTAAATGCTAGCTTTATACAGTCAGTCAGTTCTTCAATGTCTATGGCCTAAGATTGTTATCTAGACAGTAATTTTAGTTAAGATTGGTTTATGATTTTCTGAAAAATAATGTCTATTGCTTACAGATTAATTTGAATTTTGAATGTACATAAGTTAATCTAGTTTGACTTTTATATTGATGCAAATTTTATTTCATTTAGTATATACCAATTTAGGGCAAGTATGCCACCTTTTGTGTATGAAGTAAAATAATAATGATTTCATGTTAATTGATTTTTATAGTTGCATTCAAAATATCATAACTAGAATGTCTATATTTTATAAACAAATTCATTTGAAAGTATTAATTCTTTGTTTCCAAATAACAATATTTTATTTCAAAGAAGTTAACAAAGTGAATTCACAACTTTAAGC
>JAUYWI010081853.1:0-13102 GCA_034780595.1 Parotoplana pacifica
AGGCCCAACAAGACCGAAACAGCTGTCCTGGGCTATCATTTGCGAGTAATATGAATAAGTAGTATATTTTTATCAAAAACTATTGCAATAATATCCCTCTCTCTATTATTTGTTTTATTTTTAATTCAGTACTGGTGTTCCCTTGTGCCGCAGACCAAAACACCTCAAAGACAAGCCTCTGGATACCCTCTCCCCTCATCTGTTTTATTGCTCGGGGCCCCGGCTCACCTCCATCAGTGTGGACTGGGTCAGCACGGGGGCCGGCACACTCAAATGTCAGTCTAAATGTTCACCATCAATGAATGTTCGCTGGAAATACAAAACCCAGTCGGACGTCTACGTGCACCCCAATTCCGTCAAGAAACCATCTGAAAATGCCGCCATTATCTTCGACCGCAGCAAATTTGGTGGCATCGATGGGGTGCAGCATTTCCAGTGCATCGTGGACGACGTGAAGGGCAGAGACGCCGCCGATGTGAAGATCCGGTGGCCCGCGTCCACATCTCAGCCACGACCACCGATCACTGTCGACAAATCGGTCCCAAATGGAGGCCGCCAAACCTACGAGGAGCCAGGCGGCCCTGGGACGAACAGTAGGGGCGGCAGACAGTCAACAGACAGGTCAGCCAGTGGCGACAAGGTGAAGAAGGAAAACTTTGACAGCTTTCTGTTCGCCGAGAAGTTCAGCCTGATTGAGATGATTGGTGCGGTGGTGGGCACCTTCTCTCTGACATTGCTCTTGTTCATTGTGATTGCCTCGCAGTGCTTCGTGTGCTCGTGGGGCGTTCTGAAGAAGCGACGCCAGCCGGGCTGCTCATCTGTCGGCGGCTCTGGCGCTTCCAACAACAGTTCGGCGCCGCACATGACCACGACAATGTTGGGCAGAAGTCCAAAGAAGTCCTATCCGAATTTCGAGATCAACACCTACTCAGACTGCCAGACCTATGACCTGCCCCAGCACAACACTACCTACCCTTCTCTACCACCGCCCCCGCCACCTCCTTCCTCCCTCCCCCCGCCTCCCACAGAGCCGTTCTTGGACTTCAGGACACAGAGGACGCTTTATAATGGCTATACACAGAGGTGAACAGCTGTTGCTGTTTACAAAATGTGGTAAACAACTTGCAATAAAGTTTCTAAATCATAATATTATCTACTACTTGTTTTTAGTAGTATAGAAACCGGCATTGCTGTGTTGAATTTTGTTAATACAATAATTAAGGTGGAAAATGTTGAATCTAATCAAATCAGTCGGTTTAGGTTATCAAAAACTGAGACAGTAGCCTTAACAAAATTGATGTGCCCAACCGATCCTAACTGACTTTGTTATCAATAAATTTGGCGAACATAAGTGCTGATTAGTAAAAGTCCAACTGCATTTGATTAATTCTATATAAGTTAGATAGATAGTCGTTGGCTGACCGTTTTAATATTACCAGGCAAATTTTGTTTAAGTTTTGAGGACATTTGACAAATTTAATGAATTTCTGTTTGTTTGTGGCTAAATTGAAATGAAATGCTAACACGGCAATGCACGTTTTGCATCTATCTATACAGGCTGCTGAGTCGAACTGGCGATGCTACATAACAAATACAATTGGATATGGATGTTTTTGCGACACATGTGATATAAATGTACTACTTATGTAGATTTAATAAAGATTATATCTCTTATAATCGAATGTAAATATTTAGTTTTGAAAGTGACTGCTCAGATCAATCGATGAAATTCCTTCGAGCCAAACTGTTTTTATAAACAACAACAACAACTAAACAGTAGCACTCTCTAAGAAACAGTACCTTTTTGTAAATAGTTCCTTCTCTCCGACCCCCTACTACTTTTCCTGCGGTCAAATTAATTTTTTTTTTCGTAAAGCCGCTGCTTCTGCTGTGATTACCCAATTTATATTTTGTACATATTTTTCATTGTTGTATATGAAGCATAGCAATCATCCATAGTTAGAGATCGATTTGTTTTTTTTTCTGTTTCGTTCTATAAGAAGCAAACTATCTTCGTTTGTTGGCACATCCGCCGTAATATGTAATAAAAAATTAAAATATGCAAAATTATGAAATAATATTTTATGAATAATATTATTCTTTACTATTTATATTACCCTTACTACTGTTTAGTGATACAAGTAGTATCAATTTTTAATTAAGAAATGTGCTATCAAATTTTGGCCCTACTTAAAAGTTCAGTCCAATGCCTTGTTATCTGGAACAGAAACAAAAATCTAAAACATTCGATTTTTATGCAATCAACACAATTACAATATAGCTAATAATGCATTCACTTGTTTTCTATTCAGCTATTAAACCGCGGTTATGTAAATTGGATGGGTTTCTCTCATCTGCCTAGGTATTTAGTTAGCCTTAGAACATTTAAAATTAGATGACGTAGCTAGAATGTTTTCTAGTATATGGCGTACAAGTTGAATTGTAACCTGATCATATAATTATAACATTTCTTGTTTTGTTTTTGTTTTACTTCTATACAAATCAAAGTTTTGTAATTAAATTCCCATCAAAAGTAAAGATGGTAGACTCTTCATCATTTACATATTAGACATTTTGTTGCAACGAGCAGTTTGTTCTACTATTACCTCTACCATACAAGTACATAGCTACATGCTCTAATGCAAGGATATTTTGTCTTTCAGTATTTCTGGTTAGTGTGTACGAAACACTATCATTATTACATTTTACCAAAAGCATGATAGACTCTCTTGTTTGTGGATTGTAGGTAATATAAAAAATGACTGCAGTTCTATGGTTTTAATAAGCATTATTATTTTGAAGTATTTTTCTATTTCTCCTCATAGATATTTATGCATCTGTATAACTGATGCTAAATAAAATTAATACAATTGCCTCTTTGTTGTAAAAAGATACAGAAATTCATTCGTTTAAATTTATTTTCAACGTTTGTATTTTTCTTTATTCAGTCAGGTTAAATACAATTAGGACGGTTAACGTACCGTCCCATTTAGGTGTGTAAGTAAGTAAGGCGTTCAAGTATTTTACTCAAATGTAATTTGATGTCAAGATTGGGTTGATTTCCATTATAGGAAATGTGATCATATATTTTATTATTTATTGTGTTTTACTATTTTTTTTTAGTTACTTTGCAGAGCTAAATATGATTATGAGAGCTGGTAGGCATAGATTGTATCTACATTTGGTTGTCCATTTTTCACAGAGGATTAGGCCGCAAAATTTGTTTTTAAGTAAAGTCAGACACATAAATCCCACCGAATTGTATGTAAATTTTATACTAATATATTGAATCACATATAAGTATTTATAGGTTTTCATTATTTACTTCAACTATTACTGAAAAGATATGAGTACAATGAAATAAACTGTTTTGTTTTCGCTATATGGGTATAAATGTTGCCTAATATAGATGTTGATTAAAACTGTATTTGCAGCATTAGTAGGGAGATTTAAATAATTTAGTTTAACGTCTACCAATTTAGTCGACCCAACGACCGAATCAACTTGAGGGGACTGACCCTTCCGGTGTTCAGGCGTCTTTCAGGTCGAGATTTTGCAAAATGCAGATTGCTAGCGTGTTTGAGGATTACATCATCTCATCTCCGGCGCAATATAAACCTACGGTTAATGTAAAACTTAATAAAAAAGCAAATTTGCAACAAATAAGTGTCAGTTTTACTTAGGCTACACTTACATCAAACTGATTGCAAACTCACAACTCGATGTCTCCAACCAGCAAAACAAACTTAGGTATTCTGGTGACCGGCCGAACTTGCAAATATGCAACACCTACCAGTCATTATTTAGTAGTTTACGTACTTAGATAATTGGTTCTATTTCTGAGAAATTTTAGCTGATTGAACTGGTATCTAAAGCAATAGAACATGACACCATACATCTCTAGTAAAGTGTGATTGATTACGTAATGTCCATCCATTTTCAATCATTTCTCCATGGCTATAAGATGGAGTGTTAAAAATTAAATTTCTACATTTATCTGTTAACTTGACTGAGCCAATGCAACGCACAGTTCGAGTCTGTCTCAAGTGATCTAAACCGGCATAAATAATTCATAAATTTACTCCCGACCTCCGTCTAGTTGATTACATGCGAGTTAAAAAAAACTAAAATATGACAATATTTGGGCTGAAATCCGATTATTATAGATTCACTACTTACTTATCCCTAGATCTTCATTTGCAGTTGGAAAAATAAATATTGTTATTAGGTATTACATCACATTAGGACGTGCATAAATCAATAATGTAAAATAAAATTGTGTGTTTACCTTATTCAGTGGATGTATCGATGCAATATTAACGCTATCTATGTTCTAGCATAACCCGGTTGATTTTAAATAAGCAATCAGAGTAGTTGATGGACATCTTTTTTTAGCTTCAGTTGACTTTGTTGGTACCTATGTATTCCAAATATATTTATACTTGGCTATTTTTTAGCATAATGTAATAGCAGTTATTGTTCACAAATGCAGTTAGGTCTAGCTCTGGTGTTATTGCTGGTTTTTGCTATTATGGTAGAAATTAACAATTTACATATTTTCAAAGTGCCAGTTTTCTAGCGTACCTAGCCTAATATGTAAGTTGTTGTAGTATGACTAGGGAGGTATCTGTTGCTTTTTGGAATGTGTTATAGGAATATATTTAATTGTTTGGATGCCTAAACTCTAAATGCAAATGCAAATAATAGAATATGTAAATTAACTATTGTACATATTAGAGCCTTTGGTTTCCTATGGAGGTTTCTTTCACTTATATTACATTATATGATAATTATTTCATTGTAAATATATTTTAGAATTTTATTTTTTCCTCTCACTCTCTCAGTTGTAATCTCATTTTTAATTAAAATACAACATTTTATTTGAATTGAATAAAAAACTGTTTTCTTTGTTTCTAGTAGATAACTATCCGGGAAGCTATAGAAGTATACCCAAAATGTTATTATTCTATTTGCTTGCGAAATGTATTCTGCTACAAATGAGACCATTGATATGCAGGTAAAATAAAAGTACCTACAGGAGATAAAACAAACTCAGCAAACACCATAGGGAACCGCTTCACATTTTGGGTGACTTTCATAGTACAACCAATTTTCATGTGAAACGGTTCCTTTCCCACTGTTTGGAAACTCGTTTCTTTCCAAGTTCTTAAAGAACCTTTAAAATGGTTGCAAGATTTTGAATTTTGATCGGAAATCTAGACAAAATCTGCTTTGAATACTTGGGGGAAAAATGTCAAAATCTTGGTAAGCTTTCTTCTTCAGATATGTTGGAAAGAAATCAATTGCATTGAAAACATTTTTCAAAGTTTTTTTTAAAATAGAAAAAAAACATTTAAAAATTTTCATCAAACATATTTTTCAATAAAATGAAAAGGTTTTAAAATAGTAAATTGATAATTTTCTTGAGTCCAAAAGTATAGCAGTTTTATTTCTTTATGTTTTTTATATCTTAGTTTAGTGCAACAAGTGGTATGCTTTGTATTTTTGTATACCTGCAGACTTCGGAGGGGGGGATACCACCCCTCTAAACTAGCATACTTCTCATGGACAGATGTGGCCCAATGACAAATGAGGAAGATTGTATTAAGAAATTAAAATTTATACATTTCCTTTTAAAGGAAATTTTCAGCAATGGTTAGGCAACAATTCTCTAGAAAATATATTCAATGCGTCTTTTAAATCTCAGAAATAAGATTTTCACAAAATATATTGACGACATGTTCTGGGGTGAGTAATTGTAGCTGAAATAGTGTCTGGCAAATGTGCCTCTTGTTTCCACATATGCTTCCAAATCAACAATTCTTGTTGAAACGAAGATCTTCATTGTAATAGTCAAATATACTTGCTTCATCGATTGTTTCAAGGCTACTTATGTTTTATGGAATAACTTTGAGTGCCAATACTCCTTTGGAAGAGGAGTTCTTAGAGCAAGCAATCGATGAAGGGTAAATAAATTGCTCGGTTGACGTACGTTTTGTCAGTATTAGATGGCACATTATATCTGCGAATTTGTTTTCCGCATTTTCTGGGTTCCTAAAGTTTACCCATTCCAATGGATTCGGCCATACTTGTTGATTTATTTTAGATAATTTCAAAGCCTTCATCTCTTTCTCGAATTGTAGTAAGTAAATAAATTACCGCGGTGACCATTTGGTACACTTTTCTACAACATCCAGAGATGATCCTTGGGGTTTTGTGAACAGCCCCTTAGTAAAACCAAAGAAGTAGAGTGTTGTGTTGAATGCAACAACAATGAATCCAGAATCAGTGATCTTTTTCATCAACCCATAAGCACAACTACTTGATTTGGCATTCCACCCACTTTCGTTTGATCCAATGGCTTTCAATGTATGGACAATAGGCTGTTAAAGCATCAGAAACCAACTGTGTTGCACAAAATAATCTAAATATTTTATTTCTTTATTTGTTGTTCAACTGCTTTGTTGATTGTTATAGTTCCAGGTGCTGATTTCTTTTTTGGGAGAATACTTTATGCAGTTGTCGCCTCTTGTAGTATCTTCCCCTCTCTCATAATTAGGGGTGTACAAAATATTTTTACCAATTGTAAAATAGGCGCCAAGCAATTTTTTTCAGGAGGGCGGAAACGCTTCCCTCTGAGCACGCCCCTGAAATCGATAAAATCAGTCAAATTGTATTTCGAATTTGTGGTCATTTCGGATAATTAATTTTATCCATGTTATTTTTTAACTATGAACGTTGTTTTTTGCATCTCCCGAACTACATTTTTAAACAACGATATAAGGTAAAATTAATTATCCAAAATGACAACAAATTTGTTACAACATCTCGAAATGTATAAAGAAATTTGACAGGGGTTTTATCGAATTATTGACCAATCACAATATTTTTTTAAACGCCTCAACGGCTCAACCGATTGCCATGAAATTTGGAAATAGAGTGTTCGAAATTCAAATGCAAATTATAGGCACTCTATTTTTAAAACATGGTTATATATATCAGATTATATTTATTTATGATTGATAATTAAAACAATGAATAATTTAAGGTATCAGAAATTATTTTAATGCTGTATATCTTCTGTATTAACCTTTTTTCCAGGTGCAATTTTTTTTATTATTCTACAGTATACCTCCATATTTTGCATACATAAAAATCTTAGATACCAATTGTTATATATACATTTTTATAATAAATAACTAATGATACTGAATTACTTTAATCAGAATATTCAACTAAGTGATATTGTTATCTGACTGTCCATCTTATCTTGAGAGAGGTAACAGGCATTAAAAATGGTTCATCATATCACTGACTCTTATTACTTACCTAATATTGCGTCTTTTATTTCTGAAATTTATATTATAATTTTGCTAATCTGCTAATTTTAATTTCTAAATAATGATGTGCAAGGATTGGTATAGGTGCACTGATCTGTTGAAATTTCTACAGGTTTGCATTTGTCTTTGAAGTCCACACGCATTCGTTCTGATATCGTTTCACAAAACTTTAAAATTAAACTTCTTATAAATGTACTATCTGGGTAAAGAACGCCCAAGAATATTTTCAATCGTCCAAAAGTTCTTAAAATACGCATTTTGTTTGCATGGTTGGTATCCTACGCATCATTTGGTACATGTTAGCAATAAATTAATAATGTTTTGACAATTTTTTTTAATAGGAATATTACAAGTTGGGTTTGGATTAATATCAGCGTAGTTATCTAAAATTAAAATGACATTTTGAAACATTTAATTAAATCGTTGTCATTTTTATAACTTTATTTGTATGTTTATAGTTCATTGATTAGGCTAAATATATGATATGTACATATTAGAAAACTGTTAAATATTTTATTTTATTACTCAACGATCGTAATTAACACATGTTTGAGTTCTATTTTGGTATATAAAAAAACAACTTTTGTTTGTTGGACATATTTCTATTGATCAGTTTGGGTACCTATAGCTATATTGTTACTTTGTCAATAGGAAAATGTCTTT
Source organism: Parotoplana pacifica (assembly GCA_034780595.1). NCBI lineage: Eukaryota > Metazoa > Platyhelminthes > Proseriata > Otoplanidae > Parotoplana > Parotoplana pacifica. Next base: position 8,004 of record JAUYWI010081853.1, read on the forward strand.
CATATACCCAGTTTATACCGTTTTCAAGTTTCCCTCTTTTATCTAATTTCTTTGTTGAATGCCTTGGTGAACAATAAATGTTTTCTATAGATTGAATACTCCTACTTTTTATGAATGTGTAAACTCTAAAACTTCACTCGCACTGTCGATCATTTTATTTGCACGACCGCAGATAAAAGAAACATAAAACTACATAATTAACTTTATGTTTTATAAATAAGTCAAATCATTTTGACAACACTGATTGACAGGTTTGTTTCTTTTTTGTGAAGATTTATTTAAGCAGTTTCCATCCGTAACATATTCTCGAGTTCAAATGTGTTTTCTCCTTCCATTCGTTTGTAGTTTTCTGATTTAATGTTTGTTTGTTTGTTAATTTTAATATAGAATTTTATATTTTCAGCACTATTGGTTGAGTATCTTAACAGGAAGGAATACAAAAACGCTTTCAAGGACATATGTTAGAAATGGTTTAGCGCTTGAAGACAGAACATCATCCTTTTCTTCTGGATTCGTACACATGAGCCAAATGTCTTTCAGTAAATTTAATAGTGTTTCGGAATGATCGAAGGTGGTTTTTAAACAAGTTACAACGACGGTTGTTCTATAAGCGGGACAGTAGAACATTCCAAGCATCAATTAGCGCTTTATTTTCCACAATCAGAACATTAACAGCTGTTTGCCTTGTCAATCTAATAGAGATAGTTCTTCTATCCGGTCCAAAGTTTCTAAATAAATAATTACCTCTCGAGGCTAATGTAATAGGGAGATAGGGAGAACATTCAAAGACACTCCTATACCAGTCGGTGTAAATTCAGCAAGCAGTCTTGGTCGCATTGAGCGCAACTATGGACTCCTCAAGGGCTGCGCTTGCTTTGGTTGTCTCATCCGAGTCGTTGTTTCCGCTGATAGAACCCATTGGAGGTCTACTGAGACTCAGGGACTTTCTATCTCAGGAAATCCCCCAATATGTGGTAAAGGTATCCATTTAGGATCCAGGTCTTAGTCCAAGGACCATGACAGGGTTGTTACGATGGGTATTTATGCCCATCATTAAGAGTTCTTGTTGCTGCTTGCACATTTGATCTGGAAGAAAGAAGAAGAATCAGTTCAACCAGTTCAACTCCACAGCAAAATCCCTTGAATTGCCTCAGTTGACTCGCAGTAACTTTACCACAAATCCAGAATAACAAAAAACTATGAAAAAGCGTATTATGTTGGTATGAGGGCTAATTCATTTAGAATTAATTATGATTCACCAGCATAAGCCACTACGCAACCGGTTTTGACTTATTTGGGTTTCATCAGTCGTAGGTAGGCTCGAACCCAGACCCTCTGGCGTGTAAAGTAAGTGTCTTATCCACTGAGTTCTCCAAGCTGCTGGTGAATGGAACAACTTAGCGTTTCCATTTATCAGCATCCTGGATAGCCCATTGAGTAAGACACTGGTGAAACAAAATTAATTTGCATTATTTCAGTTGTGGGAACACCGATTCATTTATCATTTAAAAACTTTTAAGTGCCTATTTTGTTATAGACTAATTGTGCTAGAGGTCGATTACGTCATCAGGTACAAAAATTAAAATTTGACCGATTGACTTCAAGTTTAGAGTGTAGATCAGTAACACAAATGTTTTTTTAATATTGATTATCGATTTTCTATAAAAAACACATCCTATCTTGGACAAATTTGAGATTTAAAATTAGGAAGGCTTTAGAAATAATGTATTAGAAACTTGGATGCCTCACTTTTATGATCAAGGTTCACCATATTTTGGAAGGTCTATAAAAATTGATTTGTATATGAATTGGCTTTATTTGATTTATTAGTTCTTAGACAATGTTTGACCCAAAAATTTTATATTGTTTTTTTGGAGCAGTATTTTTTCAATGAACTTCTTAACAGTTATTTAGCAATTACTACCATAAAATCTGCAAAAAAAAATTTAAATCGATTTGTGTAATTCAAACTTAAAAATTGTGACTTTTGGGATTTCAAGTTGCATTCTGGCCATAAAAATAATATTTTCAAAAAACAAAAATATATATTAAACAATGATATCAGGAGTTTTTACAAAATGTAGGTGCCTAAATATTAGCTATTTGGTCCATCTTCATTTTTTAGAGGGATATTACGTAACCTAAACATTTTTACTCCGAAAACTCCGCAAGATAATTTGGTAAACAGGTACCAAATTTTATTCAAATCATTGAGTTCTTTTCGAGCAATTTTGATAAAACATTAGGAGGTTATCAGTACCACCCTCCCTCCCCCCTCTTATTTCTGAAGGATTAATATTTAAGTCATTTCTAGTGATTTTAGAATGACATTAGCTACTAAATTCGATTTTTTAAATTATTGTATCATTTGGGTAAGTCAGATTTGGATAAAACTATGAAAAATCTACCAAATATTTTTTTTTAAAATCATCGATGTTTGACTTCAGTACGTTCTGTCAAATTGGGCAAAACCTTTTCTATGGGAATCACATGTATTTGTAGAGCTTAAGTAACCCACATACTTATTTCATGAATTCCATATGATATACGATAAGTGCAAATTAATTGCAACCCCAGTAAAATTTTAGATTAATATGAGATCATTTATTTTACTAGTTATTCTAAAATTAAATAAGAATTTCCAAAATCTAATATTATCGTAATAATTTGCACTATTAATGGGGTTGCAATTAATTTGCACAGTACTGTATGTATTAAAATTTTATGAGTATAAGGTAACTCATATTATTTTTCGGTGTTAAACTTAACAGTAGTTAACTATTTTATTTGTTCTCAAATAATCCTCTGAACCAGAAGTTTATTTTGATGGTTATACAGATAAATTGAAAATTTATTTGCAAAATGAGAGCAAATAGTAAAAAAATAAATAAATATTAGGCTAATATATATAATAAGGCAAGTATGTATATAATAAAATATCCTGCACCTTAAATTTTATAGCAATGTAGACTACTACTCCTTTTACAGGGAATAAAGATAGGGGGAAAGTGCATCCGTTATTTAATAGCAAATCATTAGGTATTAACCAAAAAATCTATGTACTACAGAAGCAACTTTATTACATACCGGTAATTATGTAAAACAATTTATTGTCATTTTAAAACAAATTTCAAACTTAAATGTTTTTAAACAAAAAAAAATTCAAATCTTAAAATTGTTAAAAGCATTAAGTGAGATGAGTAATCAACTAACATGAAATGAGCTCAAAAACTAAAAGAGACATTATATTTGGGAATAATAGCTACCTATATAAAAATGTCTACATCATTAATTTGACAAATCAATTTCTTTTTGGCTCTTTTATACGATTATTTTTAAGAGGCGAGATTAACGTTAAGGGTATGCTTGATTGATCTAATAAAAACTTCTGCAAAATAATTGAGAGCTATTTAAACATAAGTCATCCAAATCACATTCCTTTGCCTCACTGCTAATTTACTTGATTTCCGAAATTAGAAAATTGGTAGTATGTGAGTAGTATGTGGTAGTATGTGATGTATTATGAGATTGCAAGATGCTATCGTTTGCCTCATACGGAATTTCACCTTTCTGAAGTTTTTTAAAACATCATAATACGATGATTCCTTTCATTTTATAATTATGTTAGGTTCTTATTGCTTCAAAAATGGCTACAATGTACATAGTCTATTCTTAATATAAACGTAGCTAGAATTATCTAAATCTGAAACTGATTCAGTGCCTAGTTGAATCCCTAGTAACCCTACATATGTACGTAAAGCTATGTATGTGAGAAGTAAAAGTTATTTATTTATTTTTAATCCTTCAAGTACAAAGATATGCTGATTCCGTTAGTTCAATCATTTGTGAAAATAAATAATTGTTTTCCTGGCGACCAACTGACCTAAAATAAATTCAGAGGTGACTCTAATAATTTAGAAGAATATTAGATTTTATGACATACCTAGGTAATAGGAAAAACGTATTTTAAACACAAATAATGTGATTTTGATTTTCAGTAAAAAAGAGAATTTATATTACATATTAAGGAAAAAGTCAGGTGTAATTCAATAATTTATGATTTTTTAAAAATATTTTGCACATTTAATATCTATCTGATATTATTAGTATGGAAATTTTTAAAAGTTCACAATTTTATCTAAAGTTGTGTGGTTAACATATTTCTTTGCTAGGCTTTCGAAATATGTATTATTAATAAAATTTATTTTTTAGCATTCAAAAGCTAAAAAAAGATCTAGAAACTAATAATAAATCATTTAATTTAATTATTTAAAGCCATTCATTTAATTGTGATAAATTCACCTATGAAAAATAGATCTAAGTTAAATACATGGGCAAGGGCTGATCCAGCTAAGAAGCATTCAATTTTCTAAATACAATCATTATTTCTAAAACAAAATTTTTCAAAGAATTTGGAATTTTGTCTATAAATTGAATATCATATAATTTCAAAGTTATTTAGTAAATTACAAAAGTTTTTAATTTTTTTGGTTTTCATAACGTTACTGGCCTTTAGCTCCAGCTTCTTATTATTATTGTTTTAAATATCAATGAATGTTTTAAACTACCTCCAAATAAACCCGTATTACATTTTAGTCCATTTCAGTTCATCAAAATATATTTCGTCTTATCTCATCACAGATAAGAATATGTCGTTACAGCTAAAATATGTATAGATAGTTATTACACAACTGGTTATGTAATCAGTATTTATACTGATAAGAAAAAACGAAATATACATATTATGATGGACAGAAAACTAACTTTAATTTTTTTATTTATGATGAACAAAAAATCAAAGACGTTCTATAGTTAGAATAGACGGATTACTTGTTTAAACATACGTCATTGTTTACAATTTAGTTTCGGTATTCTGATTGGTTAAAGAATAATAGATGTTGGAGCCTCAATAAAAGTTAGAAAACATGTATATTTTATGTGTTTTAAAAATATTTTTACAGCTTTCTTTAATTAAATATATATAATTTAGTTATTTTAATAAAATAGTAAAATATTTTTTGAACACCTGTTACCAAATAGAGAAAAAAGCAAAAGAATAAATAACTTTTTATTTTTAGATTGAAGCTCTAGACTAAATA
>JAUYWI010081864.1:0-24248 GCA_034780595.1 Parotoplana pacifica
GTCGATTTACTTCCAACCTTTTTCTGATATCTTCATTTCGTAACCTGTCTAATTTTGAAATTCCTATTATACCTCTTGACATTTTCATTTCTGTAGCATCCAGTTCCTTTTCTTCTGATTTCTAAAGTACCCAATTTTCACTCCCAGAAGGCAAAGCAGGTCTGATGGCTCTTTTATATGCCTCTGCTTTAAACTTTCTTGTTAATCGCTTGTCATATATCACACCAGTTAATCTTCGCCATGTGTTCCGGCGCATTTTTATTCGATTCTTCACTTCATCTTCCTATGTTCCTTCTTAGTTCAGCATTGACCCCAGATATTTGAAAATAGCTGTTCCTTTAATAGTGTCATAATCAAATTTTAGGTCTTTGATCCCTTTGTCCGTTGCCAGATATTCTGTCTTCTTAATTTGATTTTCAATCTAAATGACTCCAGTTTTTATTTCCAGTGTTTGAATTTCTGTTCTACTTTAATTTTAATTTTCCCACCAAGAACTAGATCGTCTGCATACAACATATTCCAGGGGAGTAAATTTTGCATGCCGTTACAGACAGGCAGTTGAGTAAAATGATAAAGAGAAGTCGGCTGAATGTTGATTCTTGGTGTAGTCCAACTTCAATGGGGAAGGGGAGGCTTATTCCTTGCTTACTTCTCACCTTAGTTTCGGCCCCCTCATAAGTATCAGCATACAAAATGTAGTAATCTGGAATCCCACTCTTCCGTAGGCATTGCCAGATCAATGGCCTTGGGACGGTGTCATACTAGGCTTTCTCCAGGTCCATAAATATCATGTGCAGATCTTTATTGCCCTCTCTATATTTTTCTTTTAACTGTTTCAGTGTGAATATTGCATCTGTTGTAGAAAAACTATAATACCCACTCTAGTAAATATAATAGGACATGCAGGGTGATAAGATTCAATTGCAATTTGAAATCAAGATTTTATCTAACAATTCTGATATCATTCATATTTATAAATTTTTTGCCGGTCTCAAGAGGACTGATTTAATTGAGCCTTTCTTGATAAAGATGTTGTTTGGCCGCTTTTGTGTCATCGTGTTCCTCAAGTAATTTGGAGACGCCGCATTGCTGAGAAACTTTTTTCAGAAGTGCTGATGGTCACTGTAACAGTCAGGTAAATTTGAGTTTACTTCTGAAAGCATTGAGATTGAATAACTTTATTGGAGTTAGCATTTCTGAGTAAATGTAGAAGTTAAAAAATTGTGCTGACTTTTTGATCCTCACAAACATATGGCAAAAGTTTCAATTGCAACAAAAGTTGCACGAAGTCAATGTCGCCTGCATATGTATTTGATATTGTGTCAATATCACCAATGTCTTCCTTTTTTGTGGCATGGCAGCTGTAAGTAGTTTTTTCAACATTTCCAGCAGATGAAATGTTAGTTCATAAAATCGACGTGTTAGCTCGCTGCATATGATGTCAATAGCCTCAAAGTAACATTTTCTATAACACTTTTGCAGATGTAAAATTATGGCCAGGCGACCCATCATCACACCAATGGAATTTTTTCTTTCGCGATAAGTTGGCTGCTCCAAAGTTTGCCTCTCGGCTTCCTGTAACACTTTGTGACAAAATTCGTCGAATTTGGCATTTGTGTGTAATTCCTGATAGTGACATTTCAGTTGTTCTGCAGCATCGAAGGCTTCTTTGAAATTTTCTGGCAGCAAGACTTCTGTTGAAAGATTGCAGTGCAAAATTTATTTCAGATTGATTAATTTCATTACTTTGTTTACTTTTCTTCAAGACAGACCAAAATTGTTGATCTTCGCATGGGGTGTTAGTTTGAAATTTGTTACTATTTGTCTTTTTTTTAGATCCTTTTGGTTTTGAAATTAAATCTTAGACTAACTCCATTTCTTACATCATTCTTAGCTTATTCTAAGGCAGTCTCTGTAAAATCAAAATAATGCCGACTTCCAGGAACTCTCTTATGCTTCCTTGCCATTTTCTGTATCCTATAATATAGGGGTACCCCTATAAATATAAAATATGCACAAATCAAGAATAAATCACTGGGAAATAAACATAGACAATAATTATAATTTTAAAAATGTATGGGTATACTTGAGACATGTCTCAAGTATACCCATTTGTATTTTTAATTTATTAATTGATGATTTGAAATATAATGAAGAAACTGGAAGTAGAATAACTTTAACTCTCTTTTGTAAATATTATATTGAGTATTTATCAACATTAATATTCAACTATTTTACACATACCTTTTTAGATTTTAAGAAAGTTTTTCAAGGCACCAAATTTCAGTCAAAATTGAAAAATATTTAAAATATCCGTGAAATAGAAACCGTTGTTAATGCAAATTGTGATTCGAATAAACAAACAATATCATAAATTTTATAGTAAAGCTAAAATGTATGCACTTTGCTAAGCTGTTTACATTATAATTCAAATTAACAAAACGTGTCTCAAGTTACCCTGTAAATGTGTATTGTCTCAAGTATCCCCATTAGATTGTACGTGTTTTAATTATTTTCTCAATAACTTTATTATTTTACGGCAAATTGATTAAACTTTAAAATGTTATTATTTTTAATTAGAGAAGCCAAGAAATAAATTGCCTAAGTAAATAGAAAACTAAAAATAATTTCCGCTGATAAGCTCACTACTTTATTAATAAGTATGTAAATGGAAAAGCGGAAGAAACATAACTTATGCATGTATGTTCACATGATGGATATGCTTCCGTGATACCACACACGAGGGCCTAACCTGCAGTAGACATACATATAAGTTTCAGATATTTTTGATAATCTTAATAAATAGATCCTAAACTGAACTCAAAGGTATTGTCGAATTAAGTAACTAAAGTACCTAAATAATCTCTTTAAAATTATTTAAGTATTTCTTTTATGCTAAGCTGATTGGTAAATTAAGTATTTTTTCTATGCATAATTCACTTTTGAGTTACATCAGAGAACATATCAGTTTCTATCCTGTAAGCTCCCTTTACTTATCAGTTTACGATGTCAAGTGTGGGGGAGGGAAAGAAACTTGCACCCACCTACAAAAGTTCTCAAATTAAAGTGATTAATCAGTGTGAGTAAGTAATCAAAATGTAATATTTGCTTCTAATATTTATATTTTATAAGTAAAATAATTTAGAATATTTAATAATTAAAATAGTATTATTCTTTGCTACATACCTATCACATGCAGTCTAATTATGTCGTATCGACTGTATTTTTCTTATGATATACGGACTAAACATTTTAAACGTCCTCTAGTTTTCTTCTACTGTCGCGATCATAGAGTAATGATTACTCTATTGTCATGACTCATGACTGGTAGGCCTATAGGACAGATACCATGCCAGATACACAATTTAAAAAAACTCCGATTTAGGTAATAAAATTACTCGTACAAAAATAGCAACTAAAATCTCAATGAATTGCAATGCCAGTGGTCATTTTGGTAACAATAAATAGAAGAAAAACCCAACAATATTATTATGCAAAGCATGTAAAAAAGAAAGTCCTAAACTGTATTTAAATTCTTTAGCACCTGTATTTATTATGTACATATTTCACAGTTTAAATCATCATTACACAATTTTAATAGATTGAATCCAAATCGAGTTCAACAGAAAATATCACATTTTTGAGAAGGCAACTATTATTTTTTAAGTATCTGAATAACATCATCATGTGCCAAACGATGTGATAATGAAACACGTTGCGGGTTGAACTTGGCGCTCATACCCTAAAAAATAATAAAGTAAGGTATTTAGCATCCTCATATATACCAGATAGTCTAGTTACATCTATCTATAGTTTTTCGCAAGATGATTGGTTTTAGCATCAAAGGTTAATTATATGCAGTTATCACTTTGAAATGACTTTTGAATTTATATACCAACAAATATGTATACGCTATCTGAACCAAAATATTGCTTTGCCCGGTCCCTTTACAAAATTACCAGTATATAGAAAGTAAAAGACACAGTCATATATTCCTTTTTGAATGATGCGTTATAATAAGAATATTATAAAAAGTGAAACTAAAGTATAAATAGATAATTAAAATAGTAAAACATCACGGGTGGCAAAGAACAATGACGGGTTCTCTGCATTAATTGAATTTCATGCTGCCTGCCCTTGGGATAATGGCAGACAGTAGGAAATTCAATTAGTGCAGAAAATCCGTCATTTTTCTTTGCCACCCGTGGTGTTTTACAATTATAATTATCTCTTTAGTTTCACTTTTTATAATATTAATATAACGCTATATATCATCTGTATACTAGAGAAAATTGATTGCAAAAAATCACATCACAAATCAATTTATATAATACGAACAATATTAATTTTAAAAATTGCATTTACCCAAACAAGAGCACATTTAGAATTGGCCGCTAGCGTTCGATGAATGCTGTGACACTAAAAATATAAGATTAATAAATGATAAAGATGACAAGAGAAACATTAAACCAATCAGTAAGTATAATCCACGATCTTGGAATGTATCAACTGTATATGAAGAAACTGCAATTATAATTTTTTGAGACCACAAAACATAGTTAATTTAATTAAATGAAATAAGCATGCCATGTAACAGATTGGATAACAATTAAATAGAGAAAAATAGGCACTAGTAAAATAAATTTAATCCAAATACATAATTGTAGAACGCGTTTTCACCCTCTTTCCTTTAAGGTGGATGTCTGTTTAAAATAAATACCTAATATGAATGAATAATATAAATAATGTGAATGCAAACAAATTATGAATGCAGAACTCTAATAAATCGGACATTTCAGTCATTGTAAAACAAACATAAATGTAGACACATCAATGATATTGCACACTGTATTCAAGAAGAAGGCCGACACTTTGAGCATAAAATGTAAATAGACCATGAATGATAACTTTCATATTTGTATACAACAGTTAATAATTTCTTATTAATTGATAATAAACCTACCATAATTTTAGTAATATTTTCGTTCATAATTAATTGGGTAAGGTTACTCACACCCCAATTTTGGTTCAACCTCGTCTTTTTTTCAGAAGGCCGTCATGTGACCTTAGAAGAGTTAAATCACAGAAATTTCTACATTAAAAAGATTCTCTCTAGAATTTGGCGAACTGATGCCATTGTATGTCAATCAGAATAATTGTGGTGTTTTCAAAATCTACGATAATGTTTAAAAAAACTTATTATAAATAATGTTTTTGATGATTACATATTTTTCTGTTATTATTACCATTAATTCGTCCAGCTGTCTCTAGCGTCGTATTGATAATATAAATATATTCAAAAAAGAATTAATATTTCAATTTGAAATAAAATATTAAACCAAAAAAAGAAGTCATACCAAATGTTCAACTGTACAATTATTCCTCAGTATGATACCCTCTTCCAGGTCCGGTTTTTCTGTAAATAATATAAATTTTACTATGTATACAACATTTTGAGCTTTCAAGTTTGCATGTCATTAAGTGATTTCAAGTCTGGATGGGATTACACCGGTGCTTGAGTTAACCTCAGCTAGTTTAAGTTAATTCGGCATTTACACGGTTCTCTTGAAACTATGTTGTTCTTATCATTTTTATAAAATCAAATGCTTAAATTGGGAAGATCAATGGATATTTCTAAAAAAAAACACACATATACATACGTCCTTGTTTCTTTGTGTAGACTTGAATTAAGTTCAGATGTTCCCATAACACTTCTAAGAGATAGTCCATGTTCAGCTTCATATTACAACTTGAATAATAAATAATATATGCAGTATTAAATGATTGAATGACAATATTCAGCTTACATGTTGTCCCTTTTCATTTCCATTCTAAATTGTCTCTTTGAATTTATGAGACACAGTGGCCGTCAACAGATCAAAACTTATTACAATCAAATTCTAAAATTTCCAAACCATCGACATCTATTTTATACTATTTAGTAGTCTCTGGCATGAATTTTAATGGCGACTCACCTCACAACAACGGTATGGCGTTTACGTGCCAAGCGATCAACTTCTTCTATAGAAATTTGATCTATTTTGTTATAGACCTAAAAAATGAAAAAAAAAACAATAATGTGTTTTATCAACAGAAAAACGTAAATGAACAAAATAGTAACTCACATATAAACAGCTAAGATAGACACGATTTCCAACTATAACATCAATAAATTCATCTTGAGTGCTGTCCTCACGAAACACGACCTCAGCATTAAAAATTTCTATGGAAGAAAACAGTATTGTTATTATACTACCTGACGTGTACTGTGCACCATTTAAGTAAAATATCAGAGCGCATGAATGACATGTGTGGTCAAAAATGTATTTTTGACTCCCAAGCTTCCAAATGACTTTTTAAACATATACTTGTTGTACAACAAAACCTATGATATTTAACGGAAAAATGTAGTTACGCAAAATTAACTTTTAATAAAAATCCGCAGTGATCATAGCATTTATATTTTAACCCCTGAAAGTCACCAAATACTCCCCAAAGATCAATTGAGCCCATAGATGAGGACACACATTTTATTTTATTTTCTAGACATTAAACTATGCAATAATATAGAGTAAATACGAGAGAAAAGTTCATGTTTTAAATAACCCATCCAAAAAACTAACAGATTTTCTCTTGATAAAGAATTATCTTATTTCATTATTTTCTACAAACTATGGCAATTTGGTACAAAGATTCATCGACAAAAATTGTTTTGAAAAAATCAATATGGGGCCGAGCTAGAGGCCGATGACGTCACCACGTCCAAAATATGAAGTTTGTCAGATTGATTTCAAATTTGGTGTGTAGGTCTAGTAGGACCTAAGTAATAGAAATCCCGATTTTTTTTAAAAATTGATTCCATCGACTTTTTTGACCAAAAAATCAATCTTATGGGCTAAAATTACTTAATTGGTACTAAAATCCAACTGTTTTGCTGAATCCTAAAATTTATAATTCAGAAGGTATCTAAAACAATGTAATAAATTTTGAGACGGCTCATTTTTATAGTTTTGAAATATGAGGGCCAGCAGTTAAGGGCAGGTCCATTAAATTTGATTTTTTAATAAAATGTTTTCTAAGGCAATTTAATCAACCAAAATGACTTTCTATATCACTCTTAGTGACTTTTGATTGAATTCAGTCACTAAAATGATCACGAAAGGATAACATATTACCCATCTGATTTACTCCTCTAAACAAAAATAATAATTTAAGAAATAGGGGAACGTGTTAGAGTATTACTAGTAAATAATAACTAGCTTGATGTTGGTGGCGCATACTATTAAAGAGATCATATAAAACATAAAACTAACAATTTATAAAGCACTTACTATATTCATGAAGTATCATTTGAACCATTTTGTGATTCATGTGTGTCAAAGGTACCATATGTGTAAACTGCAAACCTCCCGTCTTCTTTGCCTAACAGTAAAAATAATATTATTCAGTAGAATTATATTAAATGATGATTATCAAGACGTCAAATCTGAATTGAAATAATTGCTCCATCAGCAGTGATGTTTACAACTGATTGGATTAAGATAAAAACCTTAGCTATATGGGTTAATCTGGTTAAAAGAATGAGATGAATTAATAAAACATTTTTTGATATTTTTGATACTGATAGGATTGTTAAGCATATTCAAATTTAAAAAAACTGAGTGTGACATAGAAATTTAAGGTGGCCTAGATATAGGCCACTGGGCTTTAAGGGAGTCTAAATTATCAAAAATCATAATTATGTACATTTGACAATAATGATATTTACATCGCATGACTATTCAAGATTAGGTAAAACGTTTTGACCACATTATAGTAGAAATAGCTTAGCATAATAATAATTGAAAACTTTGCATTTTCATTTTTTTAAATTAACACAACCAATAGTTTTTTATCACTTTCCACATATAATTGTTTATCAAAATTAATGTCTTATTCTACTATTTTGCGGCCAAAATTTTCTAGCTATGGAATCCTATAATAAAGTCACTACAAATTATTGATAAGATCAATAGTTAATTTGAACAGAATTGAATAAATACATTATTGATGAAAATCATAAAAAACAACTAAACTTCCATTCAAGCAAAATTAATTTTCACATGAATCAATTTATATTGCTTCGATTGTTTTTTTATGCGACTTGAACAGTGACAGCAACTCTTTCTTTCATTGATGAATACAGGATAATATGGGTTTGATTTGCAGGTACATCAAGACGACTGCTGTATCCAGAGATCAATTTCTGTACGACAATTTGTCTGGAATCTTTGGAAGACAGATTGTTGCCTGAATTATAGCTTTTGAATTAAATGTATGAATTACAGATAGAAATATCAAGAATATCAACAAATAAAAGGAGAGAATTTATATATCTGGCACGATGGTCCACTTCATGACATTCTTTTAGCTGATCAGCCAAGTCGCAACCACCCATGAATTCATTATACGCTCTCTTGTTCCTTTCTGTTTTCGTTGTCTCTTAGTTTTGTCAATAGGCCTTATAAAGTTTGAGAGCAGTGTGACTACTCGCTTGTCTCTCCATTGACAACATGTGATTTTAGCAGATGTATGTATACTTCCATTTATATCACCGCTCTTCATTTGGCTTTATTGGTTCAATTGTGGCAAATTCTTTCTATTTGATCTTACTGTTCCTACCGCCAGTATCTGACGATCATGAAGTTTATCCATAAGGAGTAGAAGTAAAATAATTGTCAAAAGCTACAGTTATTCCGGTGTTAACAGTTTTTTCAGTAAAAACTGTAATACTACAGATTTTCCAAGGCCAATGTCCTGATTATTCTCAACTCTTTCCCAGTGTATACATCGAATTCATACACATACCCAGATCTTGAACATGCCCGAAGCCACAACTTGAAACCCCAACGAATAGGTTTATTTTTCATGTACTGTTCCATGATATTGTGCCCTTTCAATGTAACCATATGTTCAGCAATTGATTGCTACTGACTTTGAGAACGTGAGGTATGGAAGGAATCGTTGAAATGGTTTACTAAAGGTCAAATTTTGTACGCTCTATTTTCGGCCAAATTCTATTATTTGTGTATTGTCGGTGAAGTGAAGCATTTGCCGGATTAATTCAAATTTTGCTCTTGTCATAATATTATACACAAAACAGACAAATCAGCATCATACCGACCAGTAGTCACGCATATTGGGTAGTTGATGATAACCCATCAGTATGGTGATACCTAAAAAGGCTTTTATTTCACCTGTCTGTGTTTGGTACTAAACACCCTTTGTTGTGCATAGAGTAATGATTGTGGAATGATTATTTCATCAATTAAATTGTCGAGCTGGGAGACACGTAGAAATATACCATATGTCTCATTCAAAAGATCATCCATATCTAGCACGGGATGAGAAATAGGTGGCGAATAAGTGTCATTGCATCCCATCTGATACTTCTCCTATTAATTCCAGCTCCAGCTCATCGCTATCAGGACCAACAATTATTGTTTCTTCGACACCTCACAAGTTGTCCTCCATAATGAAGTCTTCATCTTCTTTCTCAATTTTTTGACTCTTCATCAAAATGAGGAATGGCATCTACAAAATGAAGAAAGAATAATAGACTACACATCATTGCTGATACACCTAAACAAAAACACGGAATTTAAAGATCAATTACCTCAGTGGCTTAGTGGTTAGCACGCAAGTCTTGCATACCAAGTCTCACCCAATATAGATATTCAAAAACTTCAATGTAAAGCTAATCTTGCACAATTATATGCGCAACATTATTTTTTTCTATATTCACATAATTGGTGGCCTATACAAAGACCACCATATAAAATAATATTATAAAAACACATTTGTGTATTAATTATAAAAACTATTGTCGATAAACATATATTATGGACGCGTTTTATTATTTTTTTGAAAAAATAAAACCGTTTATTATAATAATATGTAGAACATAGATAAATGAACACACTTACCAATAAGGTTGATGCGTGACAAAAATTCAAATTTGCGCCAATCTCAGTAATAATTAAGTAATATAAAAACAAATGAATTTCATAATATTACTTTTAGTAGAGTGCCATAAGCAAATTTAATAGTTTTGGTATATATTTAGAATACTTAGTAATTTTAATTATTGTAAGAATATGTGGCCACCAGTCCTTAAAGGGTTAAACAAATTCTCAAATAATTTTTGGAAGTGCACCTAGGTGGACAAGCTCGATAGAATCGTATAGGGTCATCTTTTCAATTGATATCTCCATTTTTCCAAATTTCGCTTTTATGTCGATATATGAAAAACATATTTGAAGAATAAATTTATTATAAAAAAGACTCATCGTCCTATTTTTTTTATAATTCAGTGAAATATCGTTAGATCAGACGACAAGATATTTAGGGGTTTCGTTCAAATGAATAAAAACTCCAATAATAGTAGGAGATCGGATCTTTCTCCACTGCAAAGGATAGGGCTCTAAAAACAAACTAATTAAATTAACCTAATGAAAATGTATCTTTTGACCCAATAAATGTGGATATCAATTGAAACCCTTACCTTGAAATAAATATTGGGTTTCCGCTTGTTTAATTTAATTCCAACATTCATCAGTTCTTTTTCTAGCAAAGCTCTGTAACAAATAAAAGCAACTCCAATGTTAATGCAAATTGATTATACAATTCATTGTGAATAAAAATTTACAGCAATTTCATAGCTAACATATCACTTTGAAAAAGCTTAATCGTTAATTATCCCAGCTTCCCTGGATCGAATAAAATTACCCTCCCGATGTTCATTTCACATCGTTAAAATGAATGAAACGAGAAGTTCGAGTTTTAAGGGAGAGATCATGCTCGATATCTCTTAGAACCATTGCCTATTAATAATGGTAGATCTGAACCTACTTGTGAACATCAGGTTTAGTAGCGTCTAACATCATCAAAATCAAATCCGCAGTCCTTGCCACCGCTATTACTTGTCGACCACGTCCCTTACCTAAAAACAGATGGATGGTGATATATTCAAAATAGATCAATATACAGAAATTGGATGCAAAAAAGACCAAAGTTATGTAAATTGGAACAGTGCTATCAACAAATGGAAGAACGCGAGTGGATGGGGAGACCAATGAAGTGGATAGGTTCAATTACCTAGGATCGATCAAGAATAATGATGGAAGCTGCCTGATGAACATGAGAACGAAAATTTCTATGGCGACAAAAATGTGCGAGATGATCTGCATCTCCTATCTATGGTGAAGAAGGATGGACCTTAAACCTGGCTGAGGAAAGGCTCATCAATTCAGCAGAGATGTGGGTTTGGAGAAGGCTTTTGAGAATCAGCTACAGAGAGTACAGAACAAATTCTCTTTGAAGAGCTAAGAACATCCCCCATCCTGTTAAGACATATTCGAAAAAGGAAACTATCCTTCTATGGATACTAATGTAGAGGAGGGGGTTGCAAACCTCACAAGAGCAATTCTGCAATGCAAAATGGAAGGCAGACGTCGAAGAGGTAGACCAAAGACCCAGTATCTTGATAACATCAGCAAATGGTCTGGACTGTCTATGGATTTAGTTAACTCTACAACAAAGGACGCAAAACTTGGTGAATCATTTCAAATGGGTCGGTAGAAGCTCAACAATGAGCATGCAGTCATCATCATCATCATGTGTGTGTGTGTGTGTGTCTAACCGGCCGCTTACAGACCAACGGATCGGAAGAAGTCACATACTGCATGGAGGGGACTCGTGCACGACATTGAAGCAGGGAGCCACCGAAAGGAACCTCATGCGGGTAGGGAAGAGGGCTGGGCATTCGTAGATGGTGTTCTCAATCGAATCAGGAACCTCGTTGCAGCGGAGGCAGGTTGCATATAGGTGGGCTTTGGAGATAAGAGAGTGACTAACCCTCAGTTGGTGGAGAGTGACTTCATTTTGCTGGTGAGGAGTCAAGATGTTTGCCTTCGTCCGTGGCTAGGTGGTGGTGTCTGCTGTGATTGTTGTTGAAATAGATACTGACGTTTGAACCCATTGACGGTGTTGGCTTTGATGTGGGCTGTGCACGTCTTGAGATCGATGGCTTGTATCTCTTGGTTCATGTTGGATCCCTGGTTGGCCAGGCGGTCTGCTTCCTCTGTGCCGCTGCTATTGCAAAGGCTGGGCACACACTGGAAGGTGAGATAGCTGTTGTCCGCAATATTGCAGGCCGTGGACCAGGCGTTCTGAGGAAGGAGTTGCCGAGTCCGAGCAGTTCACCACGAAGATTCCGACCGTTGCCGGAGTATGCAAAACTTCGCCAACATAGTTGTATGGTGCCGCCAGGAGTTGGGGGACTCCTCCTCGGTAGGCGAATAGGCGCTCGCATAGCACCACACATCATCGTCATCATCAATTCTCAACCATGTCAGGACAGATATTGATTTTCAATTTGCTGTGGTGTGGTTCATAAATTTGTAATTGACTTTTAAAACATAATTATCATCTACCAAAATCATATTGGTTTATAGAGAAATGATGCAATCATTATGAATTACATCGTCGGCGGGAACAACAAAATGATGTAACTATAGAAAAGTGTATTAGGTATTCTCTAAAAATATTCTAAATTATCTACATAAAAAACAAAGAGGAAATTTCAGATTTGGTTTCCCCATTTTTATTATGTAAGAGAGTGATTTTTCTGTGTTGTACTTGTATGCAAATCAAGACTAGTATTTACCTTGGGAAGCACCTTCTATAATTCCAGGAAGATCCAATAGCTGAATGTTCGCTCCTTTGTACTAAAAATGTAATTTATAAAGATACTCTACAAATAAAAGGAGAACACAACCTCAAATTTGAGTTGGAAAATATTGACTGACTTTTGTGGCAATAACACAAATCTGATATCATCAATATTGGCTCTTGTCAGCTACTGCTACATGCATTTTTCACAAATTGGATGAAAGTAAAATCATAGAAAAAGATAAAGAAACAGGAGTTATTTTAATGGAAGAACTATTTTGATTCAGAGACATTGGATATAGATGAATTGTCTACGAGTAAAATACATTTAAAAAACCATATTCATTTTAAATTCGATATTCTGTAACATTCTAATTTCATCTAAGCAAATTAAAAATTTCTCACTTCTATTACGCCTGGAATGCAGGTCAAAGTGGTAAATTCGTAGTCTGCACATTCGCTTTGTGTCGATGTAAGGTTCCCCAGTAGCGTTGACTAAATAGAAGAAAAATTAAACCAAAATGGCATACATTTATTAATAAATTATAGTATGTAGTAGTGCAGTATCTATTTAAACCACAAACATATAAAATCTTCTTACCTTTCCAACCGAAGGAAACCCAATCAAAGCAACCCTGGCATCTCCTGATTTCATAACATCAAAACCTTCTCCCTATGATAAATAAAAGTAAAGAAAACTGTTGGTTTATGTTCTAAAGTCAATACTTTTTAAATCCATATGAATATCAGTTTTTCCAAATAGTTACATGCTACTAGTCATATAATTGATTAGTGCCCATGTAGGATGCCAATTCGTTTACCTATTATCACTTATGCACTACATACGACCCCATAATTACTTTGAAGTAATCATTTTATATACACGCCATAGATAATAGGGGGGAGTGGCCACACCTTTCAAAATGTACTTGACCCATCGTGCAAAGTAGAATTGGCGGGTCTTGATAAGACTTACTTGCTACAAGCCAAATATCTCTCACATCTGTATGGATTCTTAATCGTCAAAAGAGACAGTCACAACTACCAGGGAAATCTCCTTAATATTGAAAACAAAGTTATTAGCGTGCAGTTCGCGAAGTCATCAGGAATCAAAATGTGGTCGACAAAACCCCGGATGCCGCTATGAGGAATATGAAAAAGGACTGTTCTAATTTCTTTCAGGATCATTACAGCATCAGTCAAAAGAAGAAAGACTGCACCAGAATCATGAAAAGAACTTGCTCACCTAGAAAGCGAAAGAGCCACCTCAAAATCTCCCAACTACAATAGAGCAACAGTCGATGGATGGATTGCTACATTCAGATGGAGTAGCGTCATGTAAGGCTGTGCAGATGGTACAACTACAATCTTGTAATTTTTGCATCACATCTTCAACCAATACAAAAGCAAGCATGATTGTGGTGTTTTCAGAGGCAGAAGCCAACAACATTTGTAACTCCAAGGATATTAATAATTCTGTCAAGACTTTGAAATTTAATTTCACGGTAAACACAAAATAAAAATAAATTGCCTGAACAAAATTCTCTTGTAAGTTTTTTGGTGTTAAGTAATTGGATTCTGACCACTGATAAAATTTGGTAAATTTAATGAAAATATACTGTTTCAGAAATATCTGTTAAAATTTAAATTTTACATGAATAGAATTACTATACGACTTTTTGAAATATTGCATTGATATCTGCAAACTAAAAACCATTATAAATGAAAAGTATCACAAATTATTGGTCACTAATACCTTCTGTCCTGGTTTATTTGTCGGTTCCAACAACTGAGCTCGGTATTTAGCCAGTTTAGCCTTCAAGAGGCCCAAATGATATTCAGTGGCTAAAATAACAATATAAAGCAACTAGTTAAATACAAAATTAAATTAAGGAGACATAAGTAAGAACCAGTATGAGACTAAGGGATAGTGGTGCGAACAAATTTATTGACTGTTTGGTTGCATACTTGTATCATAATAGATCCCTTAGATTTGCAGTTAACTTCCATATAATTCCTCCACCTCGTAACTATTACTTACAAAGATTGAAATATAAAAAGTCACTTGAATAATGTAAATCAACGCTCTGTATGTGAAACTAACGATATTCTAAATTCCATACTATGTAAAGTTTATTGGTGCTATATTTAATTAAAACTGTTTGCTTTGATCATATTAATGTACCCTTTTCTCTGTTGTTAGAGATATCTTTAACCTTTGAAGGATAAAGGGGATGGCCAAACCCACCCCCAACTAAAGTTTTTTTTAAATTCCTCAAAAAACGGCTGAATCGATTTACATGAAATTGTGGATTTTTTGCCATCAATTTTTTGTGTGACCCATTGCCAAGGTCACTTGACGGCCTTCTGAAAAAATGAAGTTGGTTCCAAAATGTATTTAAAAGAAAACCTCAATTCTGAAGCTAAATAGTAATAGAATTCATTAATATTTGGTAGATAGATTATAAATACTCCATTGTTTTATATGTAATCCGGGAATTTGTGACCATGGTACAACCTGAGAGCTAAAAAATCAATACTGTTTATTTTTTTAATTACACAAAAACCGCTGAATTATTTTTTTTAATTGGAAGTTTAGTCAGTACTATATCGCTAACGGCTGTAAAACATTTAATTAAAAAATGGTAACAAGAAAGTAATGAAAATTTCCCATATATCAAAATCCTAAATTGGGAAATTTAATTCCAAATAAAATAGGAATCGTTTATTGCATATTTGGCACATCTATTCTTTATCTGGTAAGTTATAAGTGTGTCAAGTAAACAAAGTCAAAAATGAGGTCCCCTGATTTTCGGACTGGATCCAGCCGAAACAATAAAATTTCAATTTTAGTTCCGGAAATAATAATAATGTATTTTGAATCAAATAAAGCCATTTATACATGTGAATAAATTCATGTTTTTAAAATATCATGGATTAGCGGCCATAGTGAGGCATCCAAGTTCAAATACATTATTCGGAATTTTAAATCTCAAATTTGATCAAGATAGGCTATTTCGTTTAGATTTAGAGCCATTTAAATGATTTTGGCGAAAAATTTCCATTTTTGTTAAAAAATGATAATTAATAATCTTTTCAAAAATATTTATGGATTTGTCTTACTGAGTGCCTAGCGAACCTACTCACCAAATTTAAAGCAAATTAGAAAACTTTAATTTGTGGATCTGATGTCATCATCAGCCCCTAGCTCGGCCCCCCTATCAATTTTTTCAAAAAATAAAAAATTCTGTCGATGAATCCTGTGTACCAAATTTCAGCCCAATCTATCTACGGGAAGTATGAAATCCTATGGTCGTGGCCATCCCCTATTCCGCGGATAATATGTTAGTCCTCCAAGGGTTAATTAGGTATTATTCATCGACGGTACTGGAGAAAACTAGAAATAACCACATTTATAGATCGACATGCTATTAAAATCAAACACATTTATTTTGAGGATAAAAATTTAAACCAATTTACTTTTCTATAAAAGGTCAAAGTAGGTCATTTTGTATTTATTGGCTAGTAAGCCAAAATTAGTGTTTCAGAAAATAAGTTAAAAAAAGATAAAATGAAATGCAATAAGTCTGGCTGATAACAGAACTAGTTTTCAGTAAGTGCACCTATGGCTGATGACCTTACTTTCCAAACTACCATAAAAACATAGAATTAATAGAAAACAGGGATATTTTTCTTTGATAAACAGATAAAAATCGAACCATCATAAAAAGGATAGTTCATAACATTGAAACAGAAAGAAAATGATTTAAATGTAGCACGAGAAATTTATTTCCTGTAATTCAATTATGGCGCAGAAAATATACATAGAAAGCAATTAAATGTTCATAATTCATTTTCGGGTAACCTTCTGTATCCTTTGAATCTTTTTCATATTAGTAAACATTAAGTAGGTACCTACCTACACCATTTATAAAAGTAGTTAGATACTCAAAATTAGTTAGAGAATAGAAATCACTAACCTTTATTTTTCTGAGTTCTACCAATTTCAAATTCAATCTCAGAAATTTTCTCCAGGATACCCATGATGACGTAATAAACTAAAAATAAAGTACAACTGGAAGTTATACTATTACACAAATATTTAGTATGGCTACATGTAAATATATTTACAACACATTTTAAACTAATTTTCTTAAATCATTATTTATTTATCAATTTTAATCAATTATTACCTCCTCTTTGCCATACTTACAGCCGTGGTCAAAAGCTTAGTCACATAACTTAAAATGGACAATTTTCAACCAGAAACAAATTCTTGATGTTTTATAATTATTCTGTTTGAATCTAATTAATAAATTAACATTAGAACAATCTATAATATTAAGTAGCAGAACAATTAAACATAAATTTGTTGTAGTTTTACATTAATAAACCCATGGACACATAGAAATGGGCACCCCATTTTAGCATATAATTAGGGTTAGACAATCTCTGGGGTATGCAAAGCTTACCTCATAGCTCCCTTTCCCATAACTCTCATCCCCTACCTAAGCCTGCCCCACAGCTATCCTATTTACAGGCCTGTATTTTTAACTGCCCTATATCATTTTAAGTGGCGTGCTAAACATTTTGGCCATTTTGGTCAAAGGTCACTTTCTCTATCTAAATTATTGTTCTATAAAACTTCAAGAATATGGTCAAAAATATCAAATCAATTGACTTATTTTAATAGGAATATCAGAAAAAACATCTTTCAAAGTGTTCTATAAAAAACCACTCATGGTGTTTATAAAT
Organism: Parotoplana pacifica; assembly: GCA_034780595.1. Taxonomy (NCBI): domain Eukaryota; kingdom Metazoa; phylum Platyhelminthes; order Proseriata; family Otoplanidae; genus Parotoplana; species Parotoplana pacifica. The sequence continues at coordinate 17,467 of JAUYWI010081864.1, forward strand.
AATTACACTTAGAAAGAAGAAGCAAAAAAATAACTATTCAAACAAATAAAGGCACTAGTGATATCACTACAATACAAACAACAAAACAAATGACTGGAAATTAAACTTTATTAAACCAAAATGTTACAAAAATTAAATACTTTAAACCTCCTAATAGATCACGTTTTTTAGGCATGCATATAGTTCAATCTCCATTGCTTGTTTCGGAATAAAAATATAAATTTGAGGAACTGCACAAAGCCACTTATCATTGATATATTTCAATTTGAAAGTTAGCTATTTTGTAAACTTTATAAGAGGGTTTAAAATATTGAATAAACTACAAAGAAAATAAAAATAAATTAAAAACACAAATACATTTCATGCCTACATATAACTGAACTAATCGAAATATTTCTTAATACAATGTATATACATACTTCTATCTCATAAGAAACCGCGAATTTAGTTTACAAGTGACATTATTCACACTTACAAATAAAATATCAACTAATATGCAGCAAAAAATAGAGAATCTAACTGTAGTCGATGGAAATTAAAAACAGAGCACTTCTATGAAAATTAAAACTTTAAAAGATTATAAACATAAAACATTCTTTTTGAAAATGTGGTCTTTTATTATGATAAACCAGATCGCTGTAGTATGTCGAATTCATTTACAATAGGTCAAATCTCTGGTCAAAACTGACTACTGCAAAATGAAAAATAAGTACACATGACTCTAGTTCATTGCCTTAAATTTTATAAACCAACTTACGATAATTTTATTGATTAACTATGGTTTCTTGTGAGTAAAATGCAGTAGGTAATTGATTTACAGAAAACTGACCATTCTCTATTATTTTTTAATTGTAATTCAAGAAAGAAAAATGCCCTTACTATATTATAAATCAAGTTTACAACAGAAATTAGAATTAAATCAAACATTATGTCAAAATCCCCAAACCCTAATTATTGGAATGCAATTCATTCTACCATAAATCCCAAGTTATGTACAACTGAATACTAAGGTAATAAATGTATTATGCACTATTCAGCTAAATTAAAAGTATTAAGATTAATAATTATGGTTAAAAATGGTTGGGTATAGCATCTTCTATTCTATCATCTTGATCATCAATCGTAGCCGAATCTCATCACACGTGCTCTAGATGATGGAAAATACTATCTTACTTTGGTTTCCAAAAGTTCAAATCACAATAAACCATCTCCAAAATTAAAAATGATAATCATAATGATAATAATAGAAAGGAGCATTCAATTTCCATGAACGCTGTTTATAAGTCTCTAACATATAAAATTAAATTACGAACTGTAATAAAATAAAATATAAATTGAAGAAAGACAGGTAGAATCATGGAGCTTCTCTTTCAGATTAGTCAAATTTTAAATATAATAAAGTAACACCACATAGACGTGTAAAATATTTGAAAATCAAATACTTAGAGACATTTACACAAATCAGTAGCGAGGAAAATAATATACATTGCAGGTCATACAGCTATTAAATAAATTACATATTATTGTATAAGAAGAAGCTTTCTGCGAAATCACCGAAGGTACCAAATTCAGAAGCAACATGCAAATAATACAGTCAGCACTGACAGTATAAAACAAAGAGGCACAAATTACTGTTCAGAATGATGAACTGAAGGCGAAGGAAACACAATTGGCGACGCTGTCGGGGTGACCAAAGCTCTGGGTGATGCTTGGTAACTTGGCGTATCCGTTGGAGCCAAATCAGAACTAGATTGGGAGCCCGCAATGGTACTATAACGAGTAAATAGCGATTCATTGTTTGGTTCTGCCACATAAGCGGGACTAGTCTGATGGTGAACCACCACCGGATGAGAGACCAGGGAGCCACTTGGCCGGTCAACAATGGCCTCCTCCAAACCCGCCAAATCACTACTGGACTTGCTCTTTGCAAACTGGAAATCAACGTGACGAGATCGATTCTCCTCCTGTTCCCAAGACATTCGGATGAATGGACGCTGCGCGTAACTATATATTACTGAAATAGAGGCAGAGAAAATAATGCTTTATTCTAAATTAACACTAACATTGATTCTTAGATTGCTTTAATAAAAACATAGCGCGATTTGAATACATTTGCTGGATATTCTTATGCAGTATGTTTTGGTCCCTAAAAATAGGCAAAATCAATAACTTTTATGATACAATAGTTTTTAAATAGGTAAAACAATAAAAATAGTAATGCAAATACCTTCAGGTCGACCGCCGGGTCTTCGTTTAATCTTCTCCTTGTATGTTGGATAACCTGAGGACAGACAGCAAATTGGAGAAACATCAAGTGCACAATACTAGTGTATTAAATATGAACTAGTTAGATACCTTCGATTCCAATTCGTATTTTCTTCAAGCCACGCTCCTTGAGAACAAGTTTGGCAACCTCTCGGTTCTCAATATATTTAAGAAATCTGTACATTTGTGTGTTATGAACAACTAAAAAAGACAAACAAAGAGAGATGATGAAAACTAAAAAATTATTATTATATGTAGTATAAATACGAGGGTGGTTCAATAAATTTGTATAATTTGTTTAAATGCAAAATAATACAAACACATAACTAAGATTTTATTAATTTGTGGAAATATCTAATAATAATAGCGAAATTATCTGGTTAAAAAGTGTACTTGACGAATTAAGCTCGCTTTCTGGCATAAGTGGTGGATATTCTTCATCCCAATCTATTACGTCATCATCCATGAGTATTACAAGATGGCATTCACGCTCTCCTTTCTGAAATGATAAAAAACAACACGAAAATATCAATTGTTTTCTCAACCAAAAATGGACAAATATTTAAAAAGAATTAAAACAAGGCAGGCATAAACTAAATTTAAAAAGAAACATTAGTCCAATTTTCCGGAAATTCTGAAATTTGAAACCTCAGAAACAAAAAATCTAACATTTGACCTTTCGGTAGACACCCAAGTTATCTGAAGACTAAAATGCACACCAAGAATATCAATATGGTCAATAACACCCACATAATTGTAAATATCTCTATGATAACATCAGTCTGCAGGATGGATTGAACTAGAATGTATGTGGTTCAACCAGGGCAGATTCTTGGCCTTGGAAGACAACCATCTAAATGTACGAAACAATAGACCAGTTGTCTTTATTCATAAATGTTTGTAATATATACTTACTTTGTAACAAATGACTTCTTTCTACCCTCCCCCTCTCTCTAAAAAAACATTCCACATGTTTCCACTTTCGCGCTAGTAGCACTAAATCCCCCAATCCAAAAAACAACAACAAATGATAGACCACAAGACTAGGCTTGAGCAATTGAGTAAATATATACATATGATATAAAAATTACCTGAGCAGACCGCACCATTTGAGGCAGAATGAAAACATCTAAAAACTTCTTGAACTGTTGAGACGCACCTTCATTAGAAAGCTCATGTAGTAAGTATCCTAAAATGTTATTTACATATTAGCTATAGAAACGAACTTTAATATACATACACACCTGGAAAAAATAACTATATCTTCCAAAATTTAGTTATTTGGATAAGAGATATACTGATAATTGTCTAAGAGGTCTACAACCTATACATATTTATATTTCTTTCTTTCCAGGGGTGTATTTGCCTAAATATTTACTCAATTTTTGATTTGTCCAAAAAAAGTTTCTTGTGTATGTCAATTAGAAAATTAGTGCTCCCATAAAAGTTACTATACAAAAATAGCTATCAGATAAGCAAAATAGACAGAATAGCTATTAGAAACACGATATGCACTATTTTGATGTAAAACTTATGATATGCCAAGGTGTTGGTCCATGTACAGCAGAACCTCTCGGTTATGCAGAAAATAAATATTTAAGGAATTAGAAATTCATACTTTAAAAAGTGATCTTACTCAAATTTTGTGATTTAACTGTTTCGGCAGTAAATGGCAACATAAAATAATCACAAGCTTCTCGAATTTCGTGCAAAGCAACATCATCGGGACAGATAATCCAGCCTTCTCGGTAATACTCAAGTAGTCCACGAAACACAGCTGCCGAAACACCGCCAGCATCCAGTTGCACCTCGCCTCGCTCGGATAACTTTACTTCCAATGAAGAGGTAAAGAGCCTACCCAGCATAGTATCAGGATGTCGGCGTAACAAGTTTACATCGATGCGGAATCGACACTCATCAACAACAAGCACCACTGCCTCAAAACTAGAGGCCGATTTATTCTCTTCTATAAAATTTATTTCCTTAAGTAAATGAAAACACAAAAGATATTTTAAGTTAACCCTTCGTAGACCATGGAAGGTGGGGACCCCCTACCCAAATGTTTCAAAAAATATTATCAACCAATTTGAATAAAATTTGTAATCAGTGCACCCGAGAGTGACGTAACACCTATAAAATCAAAGTTTGGTCAAAACGGTAGAAAATTGTTAGCTATACATACATCTTTATTTAATGTATGGATTTCTGAAAGCATTTTTAAATATTAAAAGTTCAATTGAGGGGATTTTATTTAAATCTATAAACTGTTCCTTTTCATATCGTATGTACAATAGAAAACTTTTCTTTTTAAATCACACACAAAATATTACATTTTGTATTCCAAATCATTTGATCAAATATGACAACAGTGTGTAAAAAACAAAATCATAATTTCATGAGGTGCATTTTCAAAAATCAATTGATTGAAAATTAAACTTGCTGAATTTTAACGAATGAATTAATTTTAAAACTACCACAAAATGATAGAAACTAATTCTAAGTATTTAGCTAAGCCTATAGCTATAATTGTCCAGTCATTCTGTCGTAAAATAGTGTCCAAACTCAAACAAATCACTTGACAAGGTTTTGATATCTGACAAGATTTCTACATGACATACTAAAAGTCCTAAAAAATCTCTTTGGGAAGATTGAGAAAATCATTCAAAAATGGTTGTTACTGTGTTTATTTCGTATCCCTAGAAAAATCGTATTTCTCACGTTCATCCAATTGCCTTATGGTTCACTGTAGTGCCTTCTGATATGATGTTATAAATAAGCATTTAACAAATTGGAGTGGTTCTACGGGAAATGTGTTTTTATAAAATAAAATCATACATTTATATATAAGATAAAAACCTATTTCGCGTCTAAAAGAAGTATTTTTAAATGCTTATAACAATTAGATGAACATAAAAAATATGATTTCTTATGGGATAGGAAATGTAACATAAGAACATCCCCTTTTGGATGATTTTCAGAACTTTCCCCAGGGGCTTTTAGTATGCCATGCAATATCAAAAGCATTGAAAAACCTTGTGAAGCAATTAGTTAATGGTTAGGTTCTAGAATGACTGCACTATAATTTAGCATAACATTAGTAGTAAATATTGTATATATCTAACCTGTTGTCCAGAAGAATTGGACACAAAACTATGTTGCTGTCTATTACTAATATCACCTAAAATAGTCAAAATATACAATTCTTAAAAATCAACAATACTCTTAATACACAAATTCAAAATAAGACATTTGCATTTTTTATTTCTTGAAATAGTATAATATGGAAAGAAGCTAAACTCAACAAATAAATAACTAAAAATATAAGGTCTGGCATTAGTGAAGATTTCCATTTCTGTTTAGCTAGTCTGAGACATCTTCTAAATTTAATGATGAACTATGAAAACATGTATCATACTTTTCAACTAGAAAATGAAATTATGTGTAACTATAATGGATTTCAATTCTGGAAAATAGTTAGCATGTCTATTTTTTAATGATAAATTTAACAAGCAAAATGTAAGTATTAATCCTGAAAGGGTAATTCCATGACAGAACAGATGGGTATGGCACTCTCTTTCACATCTTTTTCACCAAGTGTTTGTTACTATAAGAAACTAAAATTCCCAAACTTTTTTTAACAATTCCTATTGGTTCAAAATTTATGGACAATCAAAGTTTGACCAAAAGTTTACAATTTATTCTGATGACATTTTACTAGAGTAAAGGCACAACTTTAAATTTTTAGTAGAAAAATTAAATTTCATGGTGTGCATCAACTTTAATATTTTTTATAGGTCAACAAAGTGAGGCCAAAATAGGATGTTTTGTAATAAATTTAAGAAATACTAGAGTAAAGACACTACATAATTTAACTATTAAATTAACTGTATGATAGTACTGAAAATAAAGGTACATTGAATCTAGTTCTGTACCTACTATGGTCTGTGAAATTTTTTGATAAAATGCTAAAATATGCTTTGACCATCTTGGACTACTTGAGAGAAATTACTGGAGTAATGGATCAATTTCAAATTTTGCCTGTTTGTAAACATATATGTAGACAATAAACATATAAAGTTATGAACATCTAGTTTTCAATTTTGCTATATAAGAGTTGAGTAAGCCATGCATAATAAATTATTTTAATATACTGAATATATAATATTTTGTTATTCAATTCATTGAAATATCCTAAGATAAAATATTTATCATTAAAATATTTTTTCATTTAAAATATGTAGGTACTGAAGTGTAAGCTAAATAGAATCATTGAAATTTGGTAAGATAATATATTTAGCATTATATGAAACAATGTAGCAGGTTGTTATCTTTGATAAAAATGAATCCATAAAGTGTTACTACATTGCTGGATGATGAAATTCTATTAATATACTGAATAGTACATATACAACCCTGGACAAAAAAACCATACCAATTAATTTTTTTGAATTTTTTTCACTTTATTGAAAATATCAATACAATTTCAGTAACAGAGTGGAATATTTATTCACTAAAAA
>JAUYWI010081865.1:0-13101 GCA_034780595.1 Parotoplana pacifica
CACGAATCAACCCCAGCAGGGTCTCTACCATATCAATATACATCATCCAGAAGCGAGCCAGGTCTCCATGTTTGGTTCGCAGAAAATGTAGGTATTCCGTGAACATGTCAAAGCTCTGTACAGATGAATCATCTTAGAGAGCAGCAGCAAGAGTCTCGTGGCAAACATCCTCCTTGATGCTGCTAATTTTTTAGAACAGTTTTTAAAAAAAGAACATTAAAATCCATTGAGTTTTACCAATAAAATTTAAGAAAAACTGATAAAAAACGTGAAAGATCTTACCATGTAATTTATAGCGTGTAACAAATGTTTTGAATTGCCGCCAAATGTAAACAAACTAAACAAATACTAGTGTTTTAAACAAAAAATTGTTATCTCTGATTCTATACACTCTAGAGGGCTGAAACTTGGTGTATAGATACTTTCGGACCTCGCGGATTTTTTGAGCTCAAAACCCTGACCCTTATATTATGTTGAACAAGGGATAGACATATAAAAAAATTCCAAAAAAAATTCACGACTTGCATGTCCTTGGCTACGGGCCTGCACTAAGCTACCCTTCTCAGATGTCCATCATGCGTTTCCTGATACCTGAGATATTGCCCTAATGGAAAATAAGATATTGAGAATTACTCCCCCCGCCGGAGCATTCACTTCAAAATATGGTCGGTTGGCTCAAGGACTATATAGAGATGTGTCAATAAAGTTTCACTTTATAGGCCATCAAAAACTTTTATGGGCATGGAGACATATATTTTATTTACTCTTATTATTAACTTCGATACTACTTGCAAGTAATATAGGGGTGGCAAAAACAGTGTGTTTTTAAGGTTAAAACGTTTGTTAAATGTCAATTATTCCAGCTGCTTCTAAAAGTAATTTCCATTTAATTTAATAATCTTCTGAACTAGAAGCCCTTCTACGGGTCACAACTTTTCTGTTGTGAGATAATCTTCCTCCGTTTTAAACTGACAAACAATGTCTTGGACTCGTCTTAGATTTTTAAAGTCTGGACCATCCAAACATGTTGACTAAATAGAAAGGTATTTCGGGTGCCGCGTGATCATTTTCTACCAATATTTTGATAAAAATATACAATAATGAAATTAGAATTCTAAAGCTTTTAAATCAAATTTCTAGAATATCTGTTATACCAAATTTGTATGTATATTATATCTATGCATAGTACCTAATATGTAATATCAATTACATAGTCTATTATAATACCGACTATGATATCGTTAAATCATTGCTTCAATTAAAAAATTTTTAAATATGCCCTTCAAAACACGCTGCTTTTTGGCCACCCATAAACATGTTAAAAAGTAATTCTAAATGTGACAGAGTACACACATTTAATAGACCATCAAAAGTCTAGTGATGACAAATTTCCGTTCTATTGCAATATTTCTTAGAGTGGATTTCCAATGAATGCATAGAATAAAATTACGAACACTATTTATAAAGCACTTTCAAAAACTCGGATTTAAACCTTGCTCGCTCCACTTATACTGAGTAATAGATATCATCGTATTATAAAGTAGGACTTTATAAATTTCGTATAAATAAATTCTACAACAAGATAAGAAAAAACTGATATTCATTCTAAGGGGTCTAAAGAATACCTATCAAGTTCTAGAAAGGATAAACATTAGTTTCATATTAGTTTCAGATTAGATTTATGTTTTTAGTAGGCTTAATTTTTTAGTAAAAAAAAGTCTAAAAAAACTAAATAATCCTATTGAAGATCGCTAATTCAAAAATTGGAGCTGTATATGTATAGATTATTTGTTTTTAAAAATGATAAAATTAATGTATAATATAATATACATTTTTTAAACAGTCTCCTAGTAACATTAGGTAGTCCTATCCGCCAAATTTGAAGTCATTCAGACAACGTTCAATTTTTGACCACCCTAAAAACGTTTTATCATTTTTTATGAATACGAACTTTATGACTAATTAACTTAGGAAAATATGATTCTTTAGAGGAGGGGGTAATACCTCCAGTGACCATGAGGTTAAATTTTAACGGTGACGATTAGAAATAATTATGCAATAAATAAATAATTATGGTTTTGGTTTCTATACATGTAAATACATATTATATGAGATTACTTATGGTTTATAATAATGATTTCAAATATGTACAGGGTGTTTCAGCAGAAATATCTACTAAATTCTGAATTTTTAAACAAAAAACTTTATATATATATATGTAATAACAAACAAGATCCTACTTTAGAAATTAAAATTTTCTATGTAAAATAATGAAAATTAGTAATACAAACTTCTGCTTGTGGGACGCCATGATACATAATTTTTGAATGTTGGTATCAAAAACTATACAAAACAGGAACTAATCAATAATAATTTCAAAACTCATAGAACCTAGTCGACGGACTGCGTCCACGAAAATATTTCTTGCAATAGCGCGGCATTCAATACGAATAACAACACCGCGTTTCGGAGCCATCATTCTCACAAATACAAATGGCGATCGATAGTTTCGTTGAGATACAAATGGGAAAAACTGGTTCTTAATGACACCATGATCCCTCTTACAGTAATTTCTGGGTTTGTTAAGCGTCTCACTATCATAATAACAAATAGGTCCCATGGCAATACTATCAGTGCCTTCAGTTCCATCGCATTTGATGATTATATCGGTTTCGTTATATATTGGAGATGGCATAAAACCAAACACACGATTCAGTGTCACTATAAAGCAAGGCTCACCATCTTTGTAGCCAAAATCATCATGGACATTGCATCGGCCCCCAACATTCAGATCAAAATGACAAATATAAAGATCAGGGTTGTAGCCAAGATTGCCATCTTCCCTTTCGTCACAATCCAAAACAATGGCCTTACTTTGCAGTTTGTGCATTCCGTGGTACTCATACCACATTGTGAATGCCACAATCGCATCAGTGTACACTCGATACGTGTAGGGCTTGCCAGCACGAAAATGGATCAATGTGGTCTTCCAGTCGGGAATCGGCACGATACCAACACCAGGATTTAGTTGCAAGGCCGAATTGAATCCCGTTAGCCGGGGATAGTTCTCGTCGATGGCGGCGAACATGTAGAGTCCGAGCATGGCTGCAAAGAATGCCGCTAGAAGACCATAGAAGATGATGAAAAAGAGAATCAGTTTGACACACTCACAAGGGCTTCTAGTACACCACAGTTGCAGTGGTGGTGGCGGATTAGTGTAGTTGTGCAATTGAAAGTCTTCGTGATAAGAGGCAAACGAATGACAAGTTGAATGCATGCGTTGTGGAATCGGTAGCTCGCTAATTGACCCATTAGCAGTGTCGACAACCAAAGAGGAAAAGGGGACACTGGAGTCTTTAGATATGGTCAAAGCCACTCTATCATTACTAGGCTGTTTAACTTTATCATTATTAGGCTGGTTATAGGCAAGCAAAGTTGTTGTACCAACACCACTGAAATCTTTTGATGTGGACAACGCTGTTTTATCAATACTGCGAGTTTTTCTTTGACTGTTGGCGCGAACTCTTCTCATCTTCACAAGTAAAATCTTAAAAAATATACTATAATATACAGTGAATGTGCAGGAGAATATTGTAATAATATTATGTATAAGAAAAGAATTGTCTACTAAAGGATCGACACTGAATATTAATTATGGAACCATCTGTGCCAGCAGTGACGAATTTGGGTGTGTTAACTCTGTGCAAACAATTGCTAATATCGAAAAGATATCTTTGTCTTCCCTAAAAACGATATCAATTACGTATTGTATATATAATGTAAGTATGTTAAATGCACATGTGTCTCTTATTTTTCTAATAAGAACAATACTATTATAGCGTTTAGAATTATATTTTTCAACATTGATTTGAATCTTACCTATCAATGTACAAATACATATGTATAAGATACACAATATGATTTTACTACGTAAAAATATATAAAATTTTATATCTTTTGCCACTTTTATGACCAACCAACAAATTGTTGGTCCAATTATATTTATATACAGCTTCTCTAGGTTGTATTTTCTACTAATATGTTTCAGTTACTTTTGATGATCTAAAATTGTACTATTTTATAATACTAAAATGGGTATGATTAGTTTTCTAAATGAGTTAATATTGTTTCCATTTAAAGTACAATAATGCAAACAGTATCTCGGTAATTATAATTTGTTTTAATACCTTGTGAAATGTCAAACAGAAGGCACTCTTGAAAAGGCGTTATTTTCGGCGACCGGTAAAAAAATATGTTTGACAATATTTTCGATAATTTTATAGTTGGTACAAGTACATATTTTCCTTAAGAGTAAATGTTTTGTTGAGGGCCAACATTTTTGTATTTGGGAACTTAACGATGACCTAAAGTAGGCACAAACAAATAAGATCAACTTCAAACAACCAAAAGTAAATATATTAAAAATAGATAATAGCTGCTTTTTGTACGATTAGATGCAGAGTGAAATATTCTACAATTTCGTAAACTGGCAATTTGTACAAAAAGATTAGCATAAGCGTTCCAAATATTAGGTTGATCAAGTAAGAGCGGTTTTAAAAATTCAGTTTAACGAAAAGTGATTTTTGTGTTGGGTAACAAAAATGAACAAGAGTAAAATTAATATATATAAATTTCAAATCTCTTACATAAAAAATTTCCTACCTAACTCAATTCAATTATATTTTATGTTACATTTTCTTTTTACAGCCAATAAGGATTGAACTATTCAACTATAAAATGAACCACCGACGGTTAGATTTTTCAGCTCTTTTTTTATTTTTTAAATTGTTTATTTTAAAAAAATTAAATGGATTCATATGCACAACGCAAACTTCACTTTCAGAAAACGTTTAGTCAAGAGGTAAGACAATTTTTAAATCTTATTTTGCAAAAAAGTAACAAAATAAAAGAAGGATTTCGTTATTTTGATAGTATAAGACTACATATCTAATACCTAAAGCTACTTTAAATTTCAGCACAATGAATGGCGCAGACGAAGTCTCATCGATGATGCCAGATATGACACTGCTCTCAATGCTGAATTTGAAACAACTGTGATTGGTGAGGAGGAAGAAACATGCTCAAAGAAAGAAGAAATGGCAATGCCTGTTCTGGATGAAAATTGCAGCATTGTCTATCGGCTGAAAGATGGTGCCGACCAAATTCCAATTGTCCTTCAATGTCTGAAGGTAAACTTCATGTCTTTTCATTGTTGCTGTTTCATTCTTGTTACAAACATTAGTTGATATTTATTCTTGTTACAAGATTAGATAACATTCAGTCTAGCTACAGACATTAGTTAACATTCATTCTTGTTACAAATATTTTTTTAATATTCATTCTTGTTACAAACATAAGTTTACAATTTTACATTCATTTTTGTTATATATATTAGTTTGCATTTATTTTTGTTACAAACATTAGTTGATTCTTATTACAAAATTAGATAACATACATTCTAGCTACAGACATTAGTTAACATTCATTCTTGTTACAAAAATTAGTTTACAACTATTGGTTTACAGTCATTCTTGTTACAAACATAAGTTTACAATTTTACATTCATTCTTGCTACATTAATGTAGATTCATTCTTGGTAAATTAGTGTAAATTGATTCTTAGTACATTTATGTTAATTCATTCTTGGTTGGTACATTCATTCTTGGTACATTCGTGTAGATCTATTATTGGTATCTACATTAGTGTTTATTCATTCTCGGTATATATAGATATTTCTTGGAATACTAATGATGTAAATTAATTTTTTGATACATTCTTGGAATTTTTTTATTCATTCTTGGAAACTAATGTGAATTCATTCTTGATACATTGCATGAAGGTCACTAGAGGAAAAAAATCATTAATAAAAATAAATATTATATAATATCAACAGATGTAGACATTTATCAGACACATTAATTTTAATTTTATAAATTTACTCTGTGTATAAATAATCTTTAGCAGCAACACCATAGATTTAGAACAAGAGTACGAGTCATTCTATTTTGTTCATAATAATCAGATATCATTTACATTAAATAGATAGCAAAACAATTTCTAGGTATTTCAGTACATAAATTAAAATATTTTTTAAGATTTAAGAGCTAACAAAGTTGAAAAACGAACGGTATAATATTAATGCAGTTCTGCTAAAGGTAGTAAGTATACGTACCTAAGCATATTATTAACCATCTTTGTATTCTTAAATTACGTATAGTTTTGACATTGTTAGTTCTAAATCTTAAAAAATAATTTTATTCATGTACCTACTGAATGAAATACCTAGTTAATTAATATTTATTTAAATACATACTTACCTAAATACCATAGCTAATCATATTTAATTTCATTTACGGTAATTTAAGGATCTTTGAAATTTGATTTTGGAAGAGCTAACCATCATAAATGAAATAAGATTAGCCAAAAAGGCCATTTTGATGGTTAGCTCTCCCAAAAGAAATGTCAAAAATCATTAAAATACTCGTAAATAAAATTAAGTATAGTTAACTATGATATTGTTTCATAATTTTAAACTATATAAATAACTTTTTGATAGAAATTCTTTAGATCATTAAAAAACCATTGACATTTTCTCTATAAAAATATCTTTCACCATAAATAAATAAAACTGAAAATTTGTTGTTTATTGTATATGTAACTTAAAAATGATGTATCTCACGAACCATACATCGTGTTAATGTATTTTTTCGTTCAAACAGCATCTCATTTTATTCAGTTTCATTATGACAAATTTCACTTAAATCGGAAAAGTTTCGTTTTATACTGCTATCCTAGTACTGGACAGCAGCAGCACTAGTATTTGAAGTTGACGGAAGCGCCAAACCATGGTCAAAGGTGACTTCAAAATAACAGGAACCAGTCCAGTAATACTGGTTTTGGCTCCTGTACTGCGGTAAAGAAGGCCAGAGGAAACCACTCCACTATCTTCCTTTATTAGCATCATGAAAGCACACCAAAGGAGAAAAACAACTACAGCCTCGGAAGGTGATCCCTCCAGGCTGGATGATGCTCAAAGAGCTACTGGAGGAAAAAGAAAAGCAGTATCTGGAGAACTTCATATTGGTAATGACAGCATTCGACTAAATCCCATGGGAAGTTGTATGCTTGATGTGAGGGAAAGAGGAAATAGCATACCTCGTAGGCACACAAAATCATGTGCGACATCGAATGTGAGAGAGAGAGAACTCCCAAATGGAAAGCTAGATATTGTAACATCAGAAATGGCTAAACAGGATGTTAAGATCCTTGGCATTTCTGAGCACTGGTGGAGCGACTAAGGAAGCTGCATGACTGATAATGATTACTCGGATTTTTACTTCAGGTAATGATACTGATCATAAAAGCAATGGTGCTGGATTCATAGTTAGAGAGCAAGACAACAAAAGCTGAGCTAGAATCATTACGATTAGATTGAGTGCTTATGCTATGAATGTCACTTATGTTCAAGCATATGCACCAACTTCTGATTCCACTGAAGAGGATATTGATAACTTTTTTCGTGGTTGTTCAGGACACATCGGATATAGTACCACATAAGGACATGGTTGTTTTAATATGAGATTGGAATGCTAAAGTAAGAAAAGCCAATCATGACAATGGAAGTCAAAGAAAGCATGGTTTAGGTGTGAAAAACAAGAGGAAAAATACTTTTAGAATTCTGTGCCTTAACAATCTTCTCATTGGAATTACCATATTCAATCACCATCCATGGTGGCTATACATCGGACAAGCCAGGGGTAGTGGCGTGTTAAGAATCAAATAGACTACATCACGGTGAAAAAGAAATAGAACTGGTCTGTGCTTAACGTAAAAACAAAACGAGGTGCCGATTGTGGAAGCGATCACCAACTTCTAACATGCAAGATGGAATTAAAGCTCAAATCAAAGAGGAACACCAATTCAGTTCCAATTCGTTATGACATTGATAACAATCCAACTCAATTCAAGTGGAGATTGGCAATCGTTTTTCTCAACTTCTGTGATATACCGAGAAAAATATAAGACCGATTAAACTCGGAGAAAATATAAAAGAGCAACTGCAGGAAACAGCAATAAACACATCCCAAAAAAGGAAGGTTAGACACGTTTGGCTATCAACAGAAACGCGAAACATAGCAGAGAAAATGAAAAGGGCAACGATCAAATGGTACTACATGAGTGGCAACGGCTAGATAGAGTTCACTAATAAAGCAAGAGAAGATAAGAGGTCATTCATTGAAGCTATCGTATTGTAATGGAATACTGTAAAAGCACAGATACCAGGAAGGCCTTCAAGTTGGTCTAAGAAATAACAGAAAAAAGACAGTGCCTAACCTGATGTGATAAATTAGTGATGGAACAGCTATAACGTAAGAAGAAGATATCAAACAAGCAACACGCTGCAGTTTGGACACCCACAGAAATGCAAGAGCCACCACCCTTGAGAGAGGAAGTTGTGCGATCATTGAATAAGACAAAATTCCTGTTGAGCTTTGAAAGGCTGCAAATGAAACAGGTATCGACATAATGTGAAAACTATGCACAAAAATCTGGGAGAGCACAAAATGGCCAGCAGATTAGTGTAGAGCGGTTTTTGCACCTTTACCTAAGAAAGGAATGCAACAACTACCGGACTATAAGCCTAATTGTACACTGTAGCAAGATCCGCCTCTCAATCATAACAAAACGAATTAAAACAAAGTGTGGAAGTGAAATATCCGCTGAGCAAACAGGTTTTGTCGTAGACAGAGGTACAAAAGTACATATTGACAACATCAGGCTGATAACTGAAGAGCACAGGGGATCACAGTTTCCCGCTTTACCTGTGTTTTATTGACAACAACAACGTATTCGATTATGTCAGCCACAATAAATTGGAAAACTATGGCAGAGATGGGTTTTCCAAATCATATTGCCAATTTGACAAGCAAACTTAACAAAGATAAAGAATCAACCGTGCGAACTACATAGTTGTGGATTAACTAATTGGTTCAAGATTGGAAGAGGAGTTAGACAGGGCTGAATCATGTCTCCTAAACTTTTCAACATTTATGGAGAGAGCATTATGGGAGGTGCTCTAGATAACCCTAATATTGGTGTAAAAGTTTTCAGAAGGATCCGAAACAATTTACACTTTGGCAATGATACAACATTAATGGCTACGAATAAAGAAGAATTGATGGAGATGCTCAGCTCTCTAGATAGGCATAGTACTCCAAAGGGATTGTTGATTAATACTACAAAAACGAAGATCATGGTGATAGACCAAAATAGGCAAGATTGGTCTCAATTTTTCTTCAATGGCAAAGCATTTGAGGAAGAAAAAAATTCCTCTATTTTGGTTTATTGATAAAAATGAATTGAGGCAGTTCAAAAGAAATTCGAAGAAGACTAGCCATGGCAAAATCGACTACACAAAAACTGGCAACCATCTAAAAAAGCAGAGGAATTTCTATCAATCTCAAAATCCGTCTTCTTCGAGCAATGTTTGCCATTTCTACTTATAGTTGTGAATCCTGGGCAATGAAGAAGAATGACCAACAGAGAATCGACTCCTTTGAGATATGGGCATATAGAAGAATGCTTCGAGTGCCATAGACCGATCGCAGAACAAACCGTCGGGTACTCACTGAAGTAGGCACTGCAATGGAGCTACGGAAACAGATTGCACAAAGAAAGATGGGTTATTTTGGACACTCTAAATGCGCCATGAAAGTTTTTATAAGGAAATCATCCAACGGTCTATAGAAAGGAGAAGACGTGGTGGCCCTGCAAAATCGTGGACGGATGATATCAAAGAATGGACAGAACTAAGTCTAGCTGCAACATCAGATCTGCTGAGAACCGAGTTCGATGGTGTGCAATCGTGAAGCCCACCGACTAGAAGATCGCATATTACTCGTTTCTAGGCGGTTGCTAGGGTGTATCAACAAAACTGAAACAGAATTTTATAGTAGCTTTCATCCAAATTGGTTTAACTTTAGGGACCATTATCGGTGAAGAAGAAATAAAGAAGAAACAATTTTAGAAAAATGACTAACTTTGAGGATTAAAAACTAAAAAACTACTGAACCAATTTATATAAAATTTGCACACCTTGTTAACATGGTAAAGGTCAATCAACTCACTAAATTGGTAGTTCTAGGATTTAAAATGTACGAGCTATAGATGTCCAAAGTATTGTCCATTTTCACAAGTACTATAATTAGCTCATAGGTCTACTACTATGCATAGAAATAGATATTATCAATTTCTATACATATACCTATATTGTAAGCTTATTCAACTTTTTTTAAATGGCACCTACGAAAAAATATTTTTCTAATTTTTGATAAACTAAGTTTGGTCCGGATCAAAGAGGTAAAAACTTTATTCTGAGATATTTTACTTAAGTACAACCTACATTATAGGCAAAAATTGTAAAATTAAACACTGAAAACTATTTTTTGTTCTGCCGTTCCCCACATTTAAGTGTGGTCGCCGGGGCGGTCCTTTTTCTCCACTTCTTGCGGTCCATTGTATTATCCTCTCGGACTCCCAACTACTCCATATCTTTACGGATGCAGTCTTCTCATTGAGTCTTCCACGCTTCCTCTTCAACCTTCACCTTTCTGACTCTTCTACCCACATAATCCACCTCTTTATCCTTTACTAACTTAGGGTCTGCTCTCAATCCCAAATATTCCGTTTTCAGCCTTCTATCTCGCATTCCTCCGTCCTCCATTGCTTCTCTCTAAATTTCTAGTTTGTTCCACCTCCGCCCCTGACTCTGATCCTATATCCACATCATTAACACAGTGCTTCTCTCTGGACTTTACCAAGTCAAAAAGAAATGGACTCAGGGCAGATCCCAAATTCACCTCACAGTCCTCCGACTCACCGGCAGCACACCTCACCTTTGTTGTACATCCTTTGTACATATCTTGGATGAGGCTGATGTACTTCTCCTCTGCACCCTTCAGCCTCAAATAGTTCCAGTTCTTGTCTTGGTATCCCGTTAGATGCCTGATACACATCAATCTAGAATGTCAAAAAAGCACCTTATGCATTTCCATTGAATAGACAGCATGAATGGAGTTTTTTATTTAAAAAACTAAAAACGTTAACTTTTGTAGTTTAGTCAACGCTCCCTCTACAGGCGTCTTATTGCTAAGTAATCACGAGGTAGATCAGTAAAAAGCGCAATATAAGATCTCAAATAGAGCGCCACTCGGTTCCATTTCCTCTAGAGCGGATTTTTTTAATTTCCTATTGTACAGGTTTAGGTGCTTGCCTCTTTTTTAAAACACAAATAAACTGCTAGTTCTATTGTAGCGATGACAGCTATAGATCATTAGTTATTTCTTAAGTTTGATCGCAAATGACTGTCGAATCATATTTTATAGACATGATAAAGCTTTCTAAAACCATTTCCGGAGTGGGAAAGCATTCCGGTTGGACTTATTTTAGATGAGACCCATATAGTTGTGATTAAGTGTATTCGACCCTCAGCAGGGGAAATAGACAATAATTTTGGCAATATTCCACTAATGAGCTGTGCGCATATCATACGGAACTTGGAAGCTTTTTTTATTACTACGGTGTTTACACAGAGACTTTTAAAGAACAAAAATACTGTGGTATACATGAAAAAATGATATTATCTTTCACCTATGTAAATCAAAAGGTTTAAAAATAGTTTCCTTCGTAATCGCTATTGAACTTTAAATAATTTATTAGAATATTCCTCATTAGTTAGAATTTTACAAAATTCACTGACATTGAGCCTAGCTAACAGTTTTCTTCTGTATTCCACGAAGTGCATTTTTGCCCGAAACTAATAGCGAAGTAGAGATTTTCAACAAGAAGATAGTACTAATAAATAGTTTTCCAATTAAAATCTTATGTAATAGAACAAAACAATGGAAAGAGCAAATGGCAAGTGGTCACACTCAAAGTAAATACATTCTTAGGAAATGATTAGAAAATATTTTTAGAAGTACAGATAGTGAGTGGGAAAATGAAACAAATGAAATCAAACTTCAGCCTCTCGGCATTAGTGCAAAATATATAGCTTTGATTGATCACATAGCAAAATATACAGAGCTTTGACAGCATATTCCGTACATAAAAATAGTCGATAAAAATTATATGGGTCCATATCATGTAAGTAAAGTAATGGAAATTAATAGAGAAAAAAAAATCAATATTTTTAGTGGTCCAAATAACATTACGAAGATAGCTGAGAATACATTTTTTAGCTATAGCTTTCATAAGTTTTATTTTTGTACCAAACTTCAGAATTGCTTACATATCTGAAAGAATGGTCAAATTCGAGCAATATGTACTAAGTCGAAGCTCTAGGTTCCTTTCCTTTATGGTTTTGATGTTATGCTCTTTTCATTTCTTTTTGTCATATACCTGACAATCGTTATTTTGTTTTTACTATGTTCCTCAGAGGAGTCCTGGAGGGGACCTATGTATCTCCACTCATTTAAAGTGGCGCTTAAATCGAAAAAGGCGATGATCTTGTAAAAAAAATATTCTCATGTAGAGGTAGGTACATTAGACCGATACAGGTTAAATTAACGTATGTTTTCAAGGGAACCATTTGAATTTTCTGTTTGTCTTTTATACCGCAAAATGTGAGACATTCAAAACATCAGGAATATGATGAAAAAGAAACAGAAAATTAAAAGGGTTCCCTTAAAAACATAAGTTAATTTAATGTGTTATATTGTTATATTTGGTTACATGTGTTTAGAAGAAAGTATTATATAAATTGCATCTATAATTAGAATTGAGAAAACAGAATTCTGTCAAAAAAACAAAAATATAAATCGCTGAAAAATTGGTAGATATCTATATTAGTATTAAAGTGACTTGAAATTATTTTCTAGATGAGGATTCTATCTATCTATAGTGTTCTCAGTGCTAACAAATTTTGGTTAATCGCAAATCAACTCCATTTACCTTCAGAAATTCGGTTATCAACTGGTCCACATGGAAACACGCAAGTCGGCACCAAAAGATGACCTCCCCTCAGTCTCAATGGACCTCTTCCTTCAGCTGCGTATCAGTCGCACCAACAGAACCGATTTCTTTGACAAACTGAAAACCATA
>JAUYWI010081876.1:0-13101 GCA_034780595.1 Parotoplana pacifica
GACGATGGATAGACGATATCAAAGAAAGTACAGGTCTAAATTATCTTCAAGCAGTGAGACTGGCGCAAAGCAGAGAATAGTGGCGGATCATGGCAGCCAACCTCTACAGGAGACGGCACTGATGATGATGATGAATCGATACTGTGCTGATTTTTGCATTTTCCTTTCTTTCCCTTCTTGACATGCTCCAAGATCTTCTCATAATTTTTTAGTCAGTCTTTTCATTATTGCTCAACTTAGTCGAATCTGCTAATTGTGTTTTCCGCATAATACGTATGGCATATACTAGATCTGAATTTCGTATTTTCAGGCAATTCAAATCTGCTTTGATTTCTATCTATGTTTTCCAACTTAGGTGATTAAGAATCCACTGTTTTCTGTAGATATAGTGATACTCAAGATAAAACATTTAGCCAGCTTGACTGAAAAAAGTCAGAATAAACAAACCCAATTCTTTTTTTGGTGGATCAATTTTAGCTAGCTTTGAAGTTGGAACAGAAGCGTCCTAAACATCTGGACAATCTCGTTTTCTGGTGAAAAGATTTTTATTTGCACTTGGTGCAATTAAATTATCAACATTGTCAATACAATCAGGCGAAGTAACATCTAGTTCACAATATTAACCATTGTCATTTGAAAACAAAGAATCGTTGTTACCTTCCAAAAGAATGTCATTTGAAAAAGAAGCTTTGCTGTTACTCGCTGAGTTACTGTTGAAACATAGCGTCCTTATTCTATATCCTGTTCAAAATTGAAATCAGATACATTTCCCGGAAATTCACCATGCGATCCTGATAAAATTACTGAATCTAACATTTTGCGATTTTTTTAGTAGGTGTCAGATAAAATTCCTGGTGAAACGCCTGCATTTTTAAGGGTACAAGTGTCAAACACCCCACCAAGGTGAGACTTTGGAATTGAAGGTCCAATTTTACTGGAAGAAGGAAATGAAGAACTTAAAGATCACTTAAAGCTCCACTGCAGTCATTTGGAACACCTGGGGATGGAGTGCCAAGTTTAAAATATTCAGTCAGAAATGGTTCAACATAAATTATGAACCTATGTATTAATACTGTGATCCATGTGTGCTTTTACATTATACTCTCAAACCGTGGTTTTTCTGAGCCAACTGAGGTGCTAAATCGTCAAAAATAGAGCATTTATCAAGAACATTTCCTGGAATACACAATCATGTCAATAATATATATCTTTATGAGTTTCTTGTTCTGTTTCCTACTAATATTGTAGATCTGTGATAAGAAAACTTAAAACTGTTGTGAAACTCTGTGCCATCGTTTCCATCAATTTTAAGCAAAATAATTGCTTGGGGTGTACCAAGATTGTACAGCTGTCGTAGATAAGTACCTACCTTATATGCTACTTATTAAAGTATTGGCACTGATAGAATATATGATTAAAGAAACCAAGGCTACCATAACAACACCTAATAGGCAGACTGTTATTCTAACACAAAATTGTAAGTGGGCGCATGAGATTATAACACATGATAATATACAGTGTAATAAATAGCTACATACATTAAGTGCAGTGCACTCTATGTTGTCTTGAAATAATGTTTATAATGCTGAAGTGTACGGTAGCTTCAGTGTTTTATACCAAGTTAATATTTGTAAAACACATGGCAAACGAGAGTTAACAAGTAAAAAATCAGGTGGTAATTTTTACTTTTGAAAAATGGGGAAGTGGTCTAAAATCAGACTTGTCCCTTCCCCCTAAAAATTATAGTTGCTCAGCTGTGATCTACAGGGTGGTGCAGAAAAACGTTCCCAAAGTAGATAGTAATATTACAGTTTTTGGAACAAAATATATTGTAATAACAAATAAATGACAATAAATTTATAGTTTGCCATTTATAACACCTGTTCACAGTAGCACCGTCAACAGTTGTGGAAACTCATAGGTTGGTTTAAATAAGTAAGTACTACAAAATATATGTTTAGGATCGTTTTCTGCACTACCCTATATAGAAAATTAGTTTTAAAAAATCAATAAAAACTTACGCTAACATTAAATCCAGCTAAAATTCCAATAATTAGGGCAAAAACGACTAAAATGATGACAAGTATTTTTGCACGTGATACTGTCAGAATACGGCGCATCGGATGACAAATACATAGATATCTATCCAAAGCAACTGCCATAATCAGCAATGAACTAAATGTGGTATTGGATGTGTTGAGCAGATAATATGTCTTGCAGATTAAGTTACTTGTTATTTTAAACTCAAGCCATTCCATTGCCAAAGTATACGGGATAGCTATTAGACAAACAAGCAGATCGGCCCCAGAAAGTACAAGAATAAAAAACGTTGAGGTCAAGTCATCATTTTTGCGTTTATATACAAAGATAATGACAGCATTGCCCACAACACCCACCAGCATAGTAAGAATTAAAAGAAGTGTGAATAAGATCAAATCGGACTGGCTTACAGTAATTTCATTGGATGTCATGGTTTTTTATTGTAGTCGGCAACACCTGATTGGCTAACGAAGATCGAAGAAGTTGAATTGTAAGTTCTAAAATAAATATGTAAGACAAAACGATGATAGCATAAGCACTGATTAGTCTTAAAGA
Source organism: Parotoplana pacifica (assembly GCA_034780595.1). NCBI lineage: Eukaryota > Metazoa > Platyhelminthes > Proseriata > Otoplanidae > Parotoplana > Parotoplana pacifica. Next base: position 2,596 of record JAUYWI010081876.1, read on the forward strand.
CGAGGCCACCATTAACCGAAATTTTCTGGTTGTCGTTCATCTGGGCGGGTGTTCAGGTTTTTTATAACCCTTGGTGGACAGGCATAATATTTTCACATAGGCCGCTGATAAAGGGGGCGGGTGATCACCCCCTATGATTTCATATTTCCCGGGAATGGATTGGACGGAATTTGGTACACTGACAGATTTTTTTTGCAAAACCGATAAGGAGTCCGTGCTAGGGTCCGATGACGTTATCTAGTCCAAACATTAAGGCTTGTCCGATTTGCTTCAAATGTGGTGTGTAGGTCCATTAGGAAGTCGGTAATACCAACCCATAAATATTTTTTGAAAATATTGATTATCAAATTTTTGGGGCAAAAGAATCAATAGTATTTGCCAAAATAATTTAAATGACTATAAAATCCAAAGGTAATATCCTATCTTGCTCAAATTTGAGATTTACAATTTAGAAGGGCATTAGAAATAATGTATTAAACATTTTGGATGCTTCCGTTTTATGGTTGCTGGTCAACGAGGTCCTTCATACTGGGCAAGTCCATCAAAAAAATGTAGACGTCAATTTATTTACATATAAGTAGCTTTATTTGATTTAAAATAGCGGTTTTGGAATGATTTCCTGCCGTAAAATTGAATTTCAGAAAATTTGATTTCTAATGCATCGGCCTGGTCCAGTGGATCTCAATTTCTGACTGGATAAAGCTATGACTAAGTTTGCCTGGCAGATTTAAATGTGTAATAATTATTACATATACCAGATAAAGAAGAGATGTGCCAAATATGAAGGCATTCCATGAACTATACATATTTTATTAGGAAATTAAAATTTCCATTTTTACTACCTAAATATATAGGATTTTCATAACTGTTTTTGAGCAATATTTTAATGAAAATTATTAGTTGTTAGGAATACATACAATATTGAATATTTTGCACACATTTGAATTAATTTAGTAAAAATTATTGATTTTTTTGGCTCTCAGGTTGCACCATGGTCATAAACAATAAATATTTCTAAAACCTGGAATATAGATACGTATATTAAACACTGAAGTGTTTAATAGTCTACTACGTAACAAATATTAGTTAATTCTATACTATTTATCTTCAACATTAATTTTTTTGTAAAAAGTACATTTTGGCATTTGGGACTAACTTCATTTTTCAGAAGGCCGTCACGTGACTGTTGCCTGAGGGTCACACAAAATAATTTGACGACAGAAAATCAGCAGCGAATTTTGTGCAAAGATTCCAAATTCAAGTAAATCGATTTACACGTTTTTGAGCAATTTAAAAAACCTTAACCACCCCCTTTATCCTCCAAGGGTTAAAAGCCGACTTGAATAACATTTGGTACTAGGTAGAACACACATTTTTTATGTTGAGTTTTGTTATAAAATGTTTTAATTTAATTCCCTAAAATCAACAAATCACTTTATTTTTGGAAGCTACTTTTGATTTTGTGTTTTTTAGGAGTGCCAACAATGGTTGTATTTTACGTAGAAGTCATTCGGACAAAGTTCCATTTTAAACCTGGCCTCTCATTGATGTTTAAATTTCGATTGTAGTGTACAGTTGTACACAAACTTTCTAATGAAAGGCCACTTGCAGATTTCGGTAAGCCGTTGTAATGCAGTTGATCCAAATAATGCAGATAATATGTTATCCGCTCATTAACTTTTAGATGTCTTGTTCTATCTCGCTGCGGAGAATTGGTTGGCCTTTAGAGTCATTGTCTATTTGTTCTTGATTTTTTAATTGAAGTTCTTCTTTGTCTCGTTTCTCTGTCTTTGTTGTAGAGATCTTCAATTTCTAATTTCAGTTTCATTTGTGAGTACCTAACTTTCCTTCCCTGTTTTGAATAATATATCCTTTATCTAATGGCATTTGAATTCTGTGCATACCTTGATTTTATGATATATTAAGTCCGTTCTTCCTTTAATTTCCATGTCATGAATGTCCTGGCAAGTTTTTATCCACCTAATATCGCGTGCTTCATGTGTTTCTCTTCTTAGTTCATTATTTAGTTTTCTGTAGTTTTACTGTCTTTCTCATTATTAATGTTCTTACATTTCTACTTTCCGCCAGTTTAACAATCATCCTATTCGTTATCCATGTTTAGTTTGGAGTTTGGGTTTAACTTCTTTTGGTATCCGGGATTAGAACCCACGACGGATGAAGATCTGAGGATCCTCATCCACTTGAGTCCAACCCTTAGCCAACTCGGCCACGGAGGAACGTTTACCAAAATCAAAAGTTGACGCTTTACAAATGGATATTTTACTAATTTAATTTTAGAACGTGAAATCATTCCAAAACCTTTAGAAATGACCTAAAAGCTAATAATAGGTCATTTTGAGTTAGTCAGAGGCTCAGAGCCATTTTCATGAGAAATCCACTTAAGAAAAACATTTTAACGGATCTACCCTAGTATGATGAACCTTATAGACCAGCAACCATATAAGTTGGCATCTAATTACTAATACATTATTTCTGATGCCTATCTAATTCGAAATCTCAAATTTGAGAAAGCTGGAATGTTTCATTTGGATTTTGGAGCCATTAAAGTGATGTTGGCCAAAACTATCGATTATTTTGCCCAAACAATCAATAATGTTTCAAAACTTTTTATGGATTTTATATTACTGGGTCCCTAGAGAACCTACACACCAAATTTGAAGTAAATTTTAATTTTTGGATTTGATGACGTTATCGGCCATAGGAAATATCGATTTTTTTAAGAAACAAAATTTTCAAAGTTGTACCACATTTCAACCCAATCGAACTCTGGGAAGTATAATTTTTAGGGAGGGGGGTCACAATCTTCCTCGTTCTCCCGTTAGCTACGACGTATAATTAACGTTACAAGTCTTTTAGCTAATACCCTAGAGCGGGGTGGTTGAACATTCGGCCCGCGGGTCGTTTGCTGCCCGCAGTATCTTAATATGGGGCCGGGTCCGCGATGTCATACTAAGTAATTACTTTTCGTTAATTTTGAAGGTTTTTCGCAAAAATTTGAATTAGTGTCATGGCGTCTAATGTATCAGAAAAACATTTTTTAAACTATTTTGGAGAGTGGCCCTCACTTGCATAAACCTGATCAATAATGTCCCTTTGAGTTCGACCACCCTGCCCTAGAGAATTCCAGTCTTTAAAATTACTTAATTTATAGTTTTGTGTATAATAAGAGTGATAAAAATATTTTTCTTTGGATTCAGTTCACTGGGAAAGTATCAAAATATTTTTCATATTACAAAACTATCCACGTTAGACGTAAAAGATTTCTTTTCAAAATATTTAGTTTTATGGAATCGGGAAACAAAAAATCTTAAAACACAAATTTTTATATTTTAAATTAGGAAGTCCTTTTGTTTTTATAACTACACAATTTCATTGAAAAAGTTAAGTGCAGAAACAGAAGCAACTAGATGAAACCACTTCTACAAGACAGGTGACGGGGTTTTGCTCTCTTAATGTCTAAAAAAGTACAATTTTGGAAAATAGAAATTCTGGCCCATTCCTTATCATAATGGTACTTTTAATTACACAATTGTACATTATATAAATATATGTAACTCTAGACAAGTTAAACAAATAAAGGATATTTTGAGTACCTGATACACATAAAAATATCTATCTTTTTTTGTTCTCGGGTTTCCTGTCATAACAAAAATAAAATACTCTAATAGGAACCCATAGAAATACAAATTACCTCTATAAGAAGTGCTTCTTATTCATGCTTTAGTACCCAAAAAAGTACTAAAAGGAAGCATTGCTAGTCATACATAATTGTACGCGAAATATCATTTTGCATCAATAGTATCAAAACATCTGAGTATATTGTTTTATGTTTCTATGTGTTTAACAGGTCTGAGACATGATACCTACTTTGGGCAATAAGAAATAGAACAAGCATAGTGCAAGCGATACTTCAGGTCGACTTAATTTGTTTTCTTTAATGATGATCTCCAATTACCTATGTATTGAAATTTTAACCCTGCCATCGTAGGGATATTTCTACCACACAGAGGTATCCCTATCTATGTATTATTACTACTTAAAAATGTGATGATTTATTATAACCACAACTCGAAACACGATTTTCTATCAAATTTCCGATATCGATTTATAGTCGATTTTATCAGAAAAGGATAATATATAAAGTATAGGTACCAATCAAAACATCTGAACTATTAATAATTTAGCTGGTGTTTAATTACCTAAAATATTATGGGAAATGTAAGTTCAATATCAATATCAAAATAGAAGATCAGCAGTGACTTCACTCAGAGTTATAACAAAAACAAAAGAAGTTTTTCTTTAGGATTAAAACAGAATTAAAGACAATATAAATAATGAATTAAACAATTATCACAAAAATTTATATTTAATGTCATGTAGAGGTAAACTCTCATTAAAAAATATGTCTAAGTTCTATTTGTAACCTCATTCTAAAGGCAACTTTATAATAAATTCAATAATAAAGGTGAAGTTGATTCTTTAAAAAAATCAAGCCAGCCTTCTGCACATTACATTAAGTTGAGGGCAGGTGCTACTCGAGAGTAGTAGGTACCTAATTTCCAATAAAAACACATTTCTATATTAAAATTTTAAAGAAACGTATAAATGGTAAGCAGTTAAGCACCCCAATTTTGGCATGTTTAGGTATTTATAAGTATAATTACCTACCATTAGGTATCGGTGATGAAAAAAATAATTGTAGCAAAATTGTTGCCTATAAGTTAGACAGTCATTATAGAAGAAAGACAACTAAACTCATTTTCCATGAAATTTGTACCTGCTATTTAACATGATAAAAGTCATTTTTTATAGAAGTCAAATAAAAGTTCAATTTCAAAAATGCTTGTAGATCATCGTGTTTACGCCATAAAGACAGTGTTGTCTGCGTATCTAATGTTGTTTATCATCTTACCATTAATCTGTATTCCGGGTATTTCTTCCAAGTGGCGCAAGATCATCTCTCAGTTCAAACTGAACTAGTGTGGTGAAAAGATTCAGCCTTGTCGGACTCCACGCTTTATCTGGATATAATTCCACTGTTTGGTCCCATTACAAGTTCCGTATGAACTTAAAGTATTTTTCATCGATGTACAGCTGCTCAAGTATTTTCATGAGCCGTTCATGTCTGACCTTGTCAAACGCTTTTGTGTGGTTAATGATACACATATACAATAAATAGTTTTCTGGGCATCAACCATACGTTCTCCAATCATTCGTAAAGAAAAGATTGCGTTACGCATACCAGCATCTTTGACGAATGCAGACTGCTGTGCACTGATTTCAGGTGTGGTTTTAGAGCAGACTCTATTCAATATTATCTGCAATATTGATTTAGTTATGTATATTGGCTCATAACATGAGGCTGATCGTCCTATGTAGTTCGCACCTCACTACCCCGAGTTTCTCTGCTATGAAGATAGATGTCAACAGGTTCTCCTGGATGTGTCCGGTGTCATAGATTTGGTTCGTTATCTCTGTGATCTTCTCAATTCCATATTCGTCCAAAGCTCTGATCATCTCGATGACAATCCCTATTTTTGACTGACGTATAGCTGCTGCCACTTCAGATTTCAGGATGGGAGGACTACCATCCATGTTTTTCCAGATTGTTGGTTTTCGAATCGGACTCTGTCGTCTCTGAAAAATTCTTAAATATACTCTGACCAGCTTGCTGAAATGTTTTGCACCTTCATAAAAGTCGTGCCATCACGCGCCAGGATGCATCCACTTGAGGAACAGAATCTCGCATTTGTTAACTTGTTTATCTTCTTGTACATCGTTGCTTGGTCAGTATGACTTAGATTCTCAATTTGTTGGCATTGATCATCCAGCCATACCTATTTTGCTTCTCTGCATTCCTTCTTTACTTGATTGTCCAGTCGAGAGTATGCTTCTTCGTTGTTTCCTTTCATGAGACGTCTTTGTTCCATCCGTTCTAAAATGTCATTTGTAATCCATTTCTGTCTGACTGTTGTGCTTGACCTTTTAGGCAATATGTATATCCTGAGCCATTTCTGTTGTTAACGTTTTGAATGCTTCCCACTCATCTTGACCTTCTGCAATTAGAATTTCATATCTATTGCTCGCTCACTGTTATTGCATATGCCCGCCCTGTTGCTTCTGTATTGAGGCATTCTAGTCGTAAATTTGGAATGGCATTTGTAGTACCTAGGTTTATTTATGTTAAATTAACAAATTTTATTTCTATTCAAGAAGGCAAAAAATAATTTCTAGTCAAATACACAACAACTGTTCATGATGCAAGGTACTTTAAACAAATTTTATTATTTTTATATAACATTGTTATATGGGCCCCCAATCCCAGTCTAAAAAAAACAATACATAACAATATCCGGTTTATGCCATCAAATTCTTATATAATCAGGTGTCAATTCAGTCGCTTTATATTTATTTTAATGAGATCTTCATAATAACTTGAAAATGATTAATTACATACATATCACTTATAATATGCGAAGCAGTTATAGTTTAATTGTGTGAGAATTAAGTACTCATGGTAGGTACAACTGCTTCGTTTCAATAGTCCATATGGCATGGGTATTAGTCGATCGTAGGTACCATACATGAATTAATATTTCATATCCCAAAGTAAAACTTTCAAGGTACTTTAGTTTTATGTTAATCAGTTTATATTTTCAAATTTATAAATCAATACTAGTTTAATAATATAAATTAAAAGAACTATATTCTATAGGTATATTGACTGAAACATGTTAGGTAGGTACCTACCTGTGAAAATACATATGTCAACTACAGTAATTTTCTAAGAAGTGTAAACATTCGTCTTTAATATTGATTAGACATTTTACAACACAAATAAGTGTATCTGGTGACTCAGTAGAAATGTATAAAACAGATGCTGAAATAGGTATCATGTGCAAGTAGAGATACATGTAGCAATGAGGCAATGTCTAAATGAGTAATTTAAAGCAAATTTCTCCATGAACAATCATTTGTTTTTAATTTTGACTATAGTTTTTAAACATACCTATGATTTATTTTTTAGATAACATAAACCTACATAACATTATAGAAAAGATATTGAAATTATTACCCTATACTTATAGGTAAGTTAGGTTTTACTGTACCTCTAATATTTTCAACTACTTATAGTAAGATTGTTTTAATTATGAAGTCTTTTGTTTCAGAATTTTCTGTTAAATCTGCAATAAGAAATTGATTTAAAACAGAGAGGTATGTGAAAATACTACATCTATCTTAAAATTTGTATTTTTTGTATACAAATTGTATATGCAAACTATTTTCTGTACCGTAGTTAAAACATTAAAATATTATAATAAGTACTATTTTGTTTAAAATTAATCAATCATAATGTGGTGGTCCTGATGAGGACCGTTCTCGCATTCTCTGTAGGGCTTGGAGGAAAATCTGCTGAAGCAATCAGTAGTGAATGCTACCCCCATTTGCACCAATGCAGAGTCGTAGGTGATGAGGAATACCCACAATCAATCTTTGAATGAGAGAATCATCAATTAAAAGCCATTCATGCTCAACTGCAGTCAAAAGCTCATTGAGATTGTGAACTTCCAGTCTGTCAACCTGCTGCTTGATGTGGCACCAGATATTTTCAAGAGGGTTCAGATTTCAGATTTCAGGATTGAGCACTTCCAAACCGTTTTCCTGCAGCTAGTTGAGATCGTGCGAGCACTCTTGTGAGGCGTTGCATTATCCTGCATGAACAACATTCTATTCTCTGTCAGCTGGAGAGAAAGAAGATGCTGCTGGAGTATCTCCACAACGCTTCAAAGTTAGTTGATTGTTCCATGAACACGAGCAAGTGCTGATAGTGCAACTCCTGAAAAACCACCTCAGACCACTATCTTTCCGCCAAAGCCAACTGAGGTCGGATGTGAGTAGGATGCAGCCTCAGATTGGGTGGTGATCTGACATAGCGCCTTTGGTTGGTCTGCATCAGGTAAAATGCTGATTCGTTACTGATGAAGCAGAGTTGTCACCGTGCAGGGGTCCACTCCAAACGCTCTCTACACCACTGAAGTCGAACTTGATTGTGTGTGGCTGTTAGCAGTGGCTTCCTCTTTGCTATCCTGCCAGGCAGACCCATCTCAATCGAACTGTTCTTAGAGACACTTGAACGTGGTGGTCATGGTGCACATGGAGGAAGCATTCATTACTGATTGCTTCAGAAGATTTTCCCCCAAACCTCACAGAGAATGCGATAACGGTCCTCATCAGGACCACTACATTATGATTGATTAATTTTAAACAAAATAGTACCTATTATAATGTTTTAAATACGAAATAGGTACAGAAAATACTTTGCATATAATTTTTATACAAAAGCTAAATTTCAAGGTAGGTACGTTTCTTTTTTTTAAATCTCTTTAAAATATGTATATCCAGTAGCAAATGTTGGACTATTGAGTTAACCTAAGGCATTTAAAACTATTAGATAGTCTATTAGATATAGTCTATTATTCTTTTTCTAAAATTTGAACTAGGTAGGTATATAGTAGATGCAGAATATTGAATATTGATGAATCAAATTGGTTACTATGTTCCAGAAATATATTAGCTAAGAAACAATCTATTTCCGTATATGCAATGTTTGATTAAAACAATAAAATTGAATAGTAGGTACCTTTCTGTATTGGAATTTGTAGTTTCTTTTTAAAAAGTTAACTTTAATTTCAACTGCAACTAACATAATAGGTATATGCTCTCCTTAGAAATAAAACCTTTATTTATTGACAACACAACACAACGTAGAAGTCAAGTCAAGTATAATACGACGCAACACGATCGGTTACCATATTTTTTTTAATAAAGTCGTATGTTAAAAATCGTATCTTAAATGCTATTTTTCATTAAATCGTATTTTAAATCTCTATAAGGTAATTTATAAAAAATCACAATACAAAATGTCAACAACAAAATTATATTTATAACATATATATAATTAAATCACAGAATAAATTCATAAATATGATTTTTCAGAATTCACTCTTATTTAACATACGACTTTATAAATTCGATTTTTAATACTTTAAATATTTACGCTTATTAACCAACTAATTTATAAATACGATATTTCAACTTTTATACTTTTTACTTACGAACTTATAACATTTACGACTTTTTAAATTCGACTAAATTATAAACGATCTTTTGCTGCGAATTTGACAAGACACGACATACGGAACCTTTTGTTTCAAAAATAAGTTTTTCTTAATTTGGATATTCTGTCACTGAACTGAAACAGTAAAAGATGAAAGCTATACCTATCATTCGTTTGTTTTATGGTTGGTGAAAGCACCATTAGAACCGACAGTTAATACCAAAATCTAAAGTAAATATTGCCGGCTGTTAACTTGCTAGGTCTAGTGGGAACAAGAGAACATGCTAGCTTTCTAGCCTGTAGCATCGCCTTCGTCACCATTCATCCTTGCACTTATTTCTTTTAAAAGACATCGAATTTTGCTTGTTTTAACTTTTCTAAAATAATCAAAAAGTGCTAACTATAGGAAACACAAGCGAAACTCTCCGGCTTTGACATAAAATATGTCCACACTACATTATGTAGACTGTTTACAATATTGGAAAGGTATTCGTTAATCGATTCAGTTTCACACAAGTGTTATTTTTTATAAATCATAATATCAAAATCACAAGAATTTTCATTTAGCTCAACAAAATTATATTTTACGAAAATAAATAACCTAAAAAGCGAGCGTGGCTTTGTTTAAAGTTTTAGATGAGTTATGCTGTTCCTACCTACCTATGAACTTTTTTCTATCATGTTTGTAATAGGATATGGGTCTGGTTTGAATTATTTGCACAAGGAGAATTCAAGAATTTCTTATAGTTAGCATAAAATGTTTATGTTAACGATCAATATCTATTTTAGACTTGAACCTATTATATACATAGTTAGCTTTTAAGAGTAGGCAAAAATTAAATAAATAGTTGATATGGTTTATGAGTACCAACTTCCAGATTTGGGTTTGCAGATTTTATTTTGAATCCGAATATAAGATAATTGATGCACAATGCCTATTTTCTGGGATTGAGAATTATCAAATTCATTTAATAATTATTTTATTTAAAATGTTCTACTCAACTGATGTTATCGATGCAATAGCCGTAGTTAGTAGCTATGGTAATCCATAAACCGATTTAAAATATTGAGTAGGTAGGTATTACTTATTACTTATTTCTTTTAAACATTATAAGTTAACAGTAGAATGTAGATCAATCACCTACATAGGGATTTCAAGCTTACAAATATCTAATATTGAATTAAACAATCAGTTATTTGCTATCGTATGTATAGTGGTCTTATAGAAATAAGATTCAAACAATTAACCTTAAATGAATGTTAAAATCTGTATATTAAGAAAAAAATCAAATCATGGCAGGCCCGTACGCAGGGGGGAGTGCGAGGGGTGCGTACGCACCCCCCACCCCAAATTGTTGAAGAGGTCC
>JAUYWI010081887.1:0-13099 GCA_034780595.1 Parotoplana pacifica
TTCGTTGCATTCCTGTAGAAAATAAAGGTTACAGCCTATTTTGAAAGTGTATACTGACTTTTGAGACACCCTGTATAATGAATTTGATGGCAAATCAGTTTCTTGGGTGAATAATAGTAGCGGAAATAGGTACATGTATGGTGGTCTATTGCCATACCTAACAATAGTTCGAGAATCATATTTTTTGGAGCGTTATATTTAAATTTAACCAATTGGTTTTATTTTGTCATTAAGTACATAAATAATTGCATACTGTAGGGTGGGGAAATCATTATTAAACCTAGGCTTTGAAACCCGGGCGCGGTCTATTAGGTACCAACCTCGAACACTTTATCAACATGTTCCCTGGGAGTGGCATCGTATACTGCCGGCTCGGTGTGTCGACCCAGGAGATCGTAGATGGCTGTGACAACCTCCGTCATTTCGTTCTTGGTGATAACGCCATCGCAGTTGAGGTCGTATAGACGGAAGGCCCAGAGCAGCTTCTCCTGCGTGGATCCACGTGACAGAATGGACAGATTCTGGACAAATTGCTGCACGAGATAAAGAAAAATAAGTTTAATTATTATTTTTTTGGGTCATATGTAGGCATTTTATTAATTGATCATTATGTTTTCGAAGCGGTTTTAAACAATATGTACAATGTTTAATCTGACACCAATTAATTCCGACAAAAATTGTTTTCGCCGCCACCACTTACTTCAAAAGTTAAACTGCCGGTTCTATCATGATCAAATGTGGAGAAAACGTAATGAGCATAAAGGGAAGCATCTGAAACAATTTAAAAGATAAAACATTTAATCAGTTAATTTCAGTTGCGTTTTATTCTTTTCATTATTCGATGAAATTATATACCTATTACCATTATTTAATAATTATTAGATTCTTCTAACTTGTTTAACTATATTTAATTTATGAATTTGGTTGTTTAAAATAAGTTATAGGTACAACTTAGCCATAAGGCATTTGTTTGCTAAAAGTGTAAATAAAGTTCGTTTCAGACTTTTCATAAATACTAGCTGATAGCTATGTACTCTTATTTTGTTACTTTGGTGGCTTGGTCTAATTCGATTACAAGAATAATAAAAGCACCAAATTTGGTCAAAAATTAGGTAAATTTTATAGACTTTAAAAACGGTAGATGCTCCATTTTTCCTTTTGTGAATTATTTGATTTTAATCTGTAGTACAAAAAAGGAAGTTAACCTATTGGAATAATTTATTCGCCTGCCATCAGTACCACTCACTTAGCTACTTATTTCCCGGAAATTAACATTTTTGACAATTCTATTTGAGCAACAAAAAAAACTGTTCAATAAGAAATTTAACCATTTAACAAAAGGAACATATTTAGTTTTCTAACTGAAACATTTTGAATTTAAGAAGATCAGCAAGTGGCTTTGAATTCTGGCTTTTTGTCTGTTGTGTGTGATAGCTTATCGCAACCGTTCCATTGTTCTATGCAGATCATATAATATTACTTACCTCCTTGTGGAAAGAACTGAGCATAGATATCTTTGAAGGTTTCTTCGCTTACTATTCCTGAAGGGCATTCCTGGAAGAATAAATGCATATTTTAATTTTAATTTACAATGTCATAGCCAACAATTAATAATAAATGTAGGTACTGTAAATCATTTCAAACCATGTTCAATATATAATATTGCAATCTTGAAACACACAATTAATTAGATATCAAATAACGAAACTGATAGGTATCAAGCAGTAACTATGATCCATGATGCTATCATTTCAACTAACTTAATTACAATATTTTCATACATGTAGGTATTATAGCTACTTGTAAATCATTAAGCTGTATAAACTAAAGACTTCTACATTTTATTTCGGAAATTGGTGTAATCAATTATGTCCCACAACACAAATCATACTACATCCACTGTATTATTATCTATGCAGATGTATCTTCAGCAAATAAAATACATTGGGAAGAAAAATTACTCGGCAATATAATTTAATAGCCATGAAATTCCATATCGCATGTAGTACATTCTGTGGCAAAACACATATTGTGCACACATGATGTGCAATTGTGTAATTATAAAGATATGCAATTATAAAAATGTACTTAAACTTCAAATCTGAAAATAATTTTAGTAAAAATTCAGTATACAAAAAAAAGTCAAAAGCGAAAAACCCGATAGTTCTATATTATGGCTGAATATATGAAATTGAGCTTTGTTTTTATCAAAGCATTGTCAAAGCCATCATAGAGGCAGTAATAATTTCTTCTAATAACTTGCCACTAAAATCAAATTCAGGTGTTTCGTGCAATATCATAGAGTTACTTGTATCTTCAATGTACCTACAATTAGAGCTCTTTCAAGTTGTAATTAATCACAATATTAAATAAATTATTGATTTAGTTTAAAATTATTATTTAAGATAAGATGATTGTTTGAATTTCTCCGTAATTACAGAAACTTCTCTTAATAATCTATTAAACTTCCTCTTATCAAATGGCTCATGTATTGTTTACTTTATTCATATTCATATTCACATATCCATATTCATATATATATATCAAGAGTATACTCCGTCAACAATTAGAATAAATTCATACGCTCCGCATCGCATGGTTACAATATTCAAAATGGGATCAAATTTATGCAACATTTAACTTTGAAGATATTAGAATTTAGTCTTAGATAGATGCAAGAAGAAGAGAATGATATGAAAAAAGTTGACTTTACTACAAAAAGCAATCATCCTCTAATTATTTAGATTACAACTGGTAGGGTAGATGAGGGATAAAAGTACAATTTAGATCTGAAAGAATCTTTTCAAATACCATTCAAATGTTTACAGCAACAACTAAAATTCAAGCATACCTACGTCAAAATAATTTGTACTCCTTTGTATATGTTATTTATATATAAACATTTTGGAAAATTGGTCAAGTTTTATTTGAAGGCCAATCAAGTGAAGGTTGTGTTGGTCAGCTTAGGGGTTAATTAACAGAGGGACATAGAAATTAATTAATATAGAGACAGACATAGAATTCAATTCAGCCAACAAAAATAATGTATGAGTATGTTTTAGATTTCTTATAAAAAATACAAAAGTTGTTATTTTCATTTAAAAAAAATTGTAATACAAATTTTTTCATTTAAAATTAAGTAAGTATCTGCGATGTGAAAAGAGAAATTTATTAATTGAACTTTTATTGACCTATTTTTAAAGTAAATTTTTAGTTAATTTTAGAGGTTGATGCAAATTAGAGAGTTGATTTAAAGTTAGGCTAAACCATACCCAAAGTTAACTCCTAATGTAGAATTTGTTTAGTAGAAATCTATGTTATATTACTGCATTTCTATTTAATGAAACTATTACACTTTTGCCACACTATTAGAATATAAAATATCTACATATTATGTAATAAAACTACAAATATACCTATGTAGCCTATTACAATTATTGTAATACCTATTGCATACCCATCATCCCTGTTACAAAATATGATTTATGACAATTGTATAACTATAATAGGCTGATTCGTTAAAATGTTGCTTTTTCTTTCATCATTCATTGTCTATGGTTAATTAAATCTGATGAACACTTTACATCTGATTGTGTAATCATAGAATTGACTGTGTAATGTAAACATAAAAACATTTTGTTATAAAATTAGAACAACACCAGTAGTTTCAATTCCAAAGCTATATTATGCACTTGTTTTGTTTCTTATTACTAAGCATTAACTTAATTTGAATTTAACCACAGATATAAAACATAAACCATAAAAACAACTATGAAAACTATTACAACATGCCTTCTCCATATTATTAAGTATTTTGATGTTCTTTCCAATACCAATTTGGCCCTTTATGTTGACGTGTGTGTCTCACTGCTGGTCTTATGGGAATATTATTTTCTTTTTGGTTATTTTGCACATTTTCCTCTTCTTCCTCACATTCACGTAATTGATCTAGATGGGCTAGTCTGGCAGTACCATTGCAATCCACATAATATGCCGTCCTTACTGAGTTGTGCACAACAAATTCACATGGTTCAGGTTTTTTTCCCGGCTTCGCAGTGTATATGAGTTTGGGTGATCTAAAGCTGATCAGTGAATTGCGAATGTCTTAACCAAACATGAATGCCGCCGGAGTTCCTTTCCTATCACTGCACATCTTTGATTATCTATATGTCAACAGTACCACAGACGTAGGGTTCGTTTGATGGTTTGAACCATCCTCTCAACCAAACCATATTGAGGTGTTTGTATCGGGTTCGTTCCAATTTTCTGTAGCCACTGGATTATTTCAAGTGATATGAACTCTTTGGCGTTATCAGTAACAAACGTGTTAGGTACACCAAATCTGGAGAATGTAGATTGTAATACTTTTTTGACTGTGCTTGTGTTACGGTCTTTGCATATGAAGGCTTCGGGCCATCCCGTCATCGCATCAACCAAAATCAAAATGTTACCAATATTTGGGACATGAGCCCAATCCATTTGAATTCGTTCAAATGGTTGCGTAGCCACTGCCCATTTGTATAACTTACTCTCGACATTGCATTTTGGTTTCTGTGCACACACTCTGCACCTTCTTATAAAACTTTCGACATCATTGTCCATACCGGCCACCACACATTCTTCTTTAAGTGAATTTTAGTTATGGACATGTCAAAGTGAGTTTGATGTGCAACTTCAATTAATCTGTCTCTTGATATAAGTGGCTAACAGGTCTGGTACCAAACAGAAGAACATTATTTTCATTTGATAAGAATTCTTTGTGTCTTTTGTAAGATGATTTAGCTGGAGAATAATTTCTCCAACTACCAGTCTTCATACGGTTACTAATACCACACAGGAGGCGATCAACTCTCGTTTTTTGAATTAATTCCTTCCAAGTCACTCCGCACTCATCACCACAATAAACTCCTTTACTGATTGATTCATTGACTTCTTTTCCCTTATCATTGAACGGTAAACGACTAAGAGCATCGACATAGGAAATAATAGGACATAATCTATGTATATCCCATCATTATTTTTGCCCATCGCTGAATTCGTGTGATAGCATGTTTTGGAAGATATTTGTCAGGCTTAAAGATAAATTCGAGAGCTCGGTGGTCAGTTTCTATGTTGAATTTTCTTCCAAGAATAATTTTGTCCGCTCGTTTTACCGCCCATACTATGGCTAGAGTTTCTTTTTCCACGACGGCATAATATACGTTCGACTTTGGTAAGCGTACGTGATATATGCATGACAAGATTGTTGTCTTGTGATAATATAGCACCAATTGCGGTTTCAGATACATCACAGGTGAGTGTCAATTCTTCCCTCGTGGAGTATGGTTTCACAACTGGATGCTTCACTAATATCTGTTTCAATTTATCAAACGCTTCCTGCTGTTCTTTTCCCCAGAAGAATTGGGTTCCAATTCTGCACAATAAATTTAGAGGTTGGCAAATAGTAGCAAAATTGTAAATTTTAGTACTATTAAAGTTTATCAAGCCAATGAAGCTTTCAACTTCCTTTTTTGTTCTCGGTATTGCGACTTTTAAGATTTTGTCAACTAACCTTGGATCAGGCTTGACACCATCACTTGATATAACTTGCCCAAGAAAAGTGATTGAGTCTGTACAACTAACTGATTTTTCCCAATTGACAGATACATTTCGTTTATTTAAACGTTCCAGTAATTTACTGCTTCAGATCTGTAATTCTTGGTTATTCTCGGCATATACTAGAATGTCATCTTGATACACAATGATGCCTTCTAAACCCAAGCAGACATTTTAGATTACTCTATGGAAGATCGCAGAAGCCATTTTTACACCGAACGGTAGACGATTGAAATGAAATAACCCCTTTGTCTTATTTACAGTTGGCAACTTCTTTGATTCGTGGTCAAATTCCACTTAAGATCGTATTTGTATATGGTAGATTTTATTATGTAATGTGACCGTTATTTGTTGCATCATCGCAGGTGTGCTATGATTATCATCATTGAAAAAAAAATCAGAATAATCGTATTCTTCTTCCTGTCGTCCTTCGTCATTGTAGTAGACCTCATTAGCGTAATGGCCCTTCTTTGAACATTTGTAACACTTAACATTAAGGATTCATGACCCAATTTTCCACAGACAGAGCATTTAGTTGTTTTTTCTTTCCGAATATTACTCTTTTTGCTAGCATTAGAGTGATTTCTGGTAGAAGTGAAATGTATACATATTTGATGTTTCATCATACTCATGAAGTTTTTGTTTTGTTAGTATATGCAGATACTTATTCAAGTTGTTGAATGTATTCAAAAATGTCATTTACATTGATATCTGATATCTGAGTCTTTCTAATAACTTACATTTCTGATCAATATTGTGTAGTCCGGAAATTTTCACCAATTTAACCATTTCCTTCTATGGGGATTCACACGTTTTTAATTGATCAAAATTTGGCAACAAATTCAGTAATCTTCTCTGAAGCTCCTTGTCGTTGAACATTAAAATCAGCGCGCTCTGCTATGATAAGTCTTTTTGGTTTCAAAAAACTGGAAATGGCTGCTTTTTGAATTTGAATTCCAACTTATCTACGATCTCGGTTCCACAATTGACATAATTTTTTTTAAAGCACTTAAGCCAGCTATCGCCATGAAGTTTTCTGTAATCTTCTATTGTTCCTCAGCATCCGTCCATCTTTTTGCTCGCGCAAGTGCATTAAAGGACACCAGCCAAACAGCGACGCCATGTTATAATGTTAGAACAACACCATATAGTTTCAATTCTAAAGCTCTATTATGCACTAAAATATGATATCATACCTTGTTTTGTTTCTTATTACTAAGCATTAACTTAATTTAATTTAACCACAGATATAAAAAACGTAAATCACAAAAACATTGACTATGAAAACTATAGATATTACAACACATTTCAAAAGTTTACATCTATTGCATTGTTTTTACATGTGTATATTATCCATCCATATTATGTAAATAAAATCATTTTGAATGAAATGGCATTTTTAACGAATTAGCCTATATTGCAAATTAAGTTCTAATGTCGGCTATAACTTATATAAAAATACATTGACTATTTATTTATATTTAAAGAAAAGACCTTAAAGGAATATAAACCTATTGGGATAGAAGTACATTGTGCCAATTTTAATTTGTCCATCGACTAAAATCATTAAATGAAATTCTTTGAGTTTAATTCTCATAAAAAAATTAGGTTGGATAATTCGTTGAAAAGATTTTTGTTTTAATAATTCAAGTTTTTTTTTTAAAAAGAAATTGACTGAATTCATTAAAACTATACAGTATTCAGAAACCTACTTACAGTGGTGGACAACAGTTTAGCACCAAACTAATATTTTGCTTTTATTCTTCACAATTTTTTTCTTACCAAATTAAACATTTTATTGTAAAACAAAGGTCAAAATATGTTCTAAAAATAACATTATTAAAAAATTTGTTATTGACATGTCATATATTACAAGTATGTGTAGTAGTATCAAAAAGTAGTATACGAATAATACACCCAAATAATATGTCAAATAGCAAAAAATAAAATATACTAATTTATACTGGTAAAAAGTGTCAGATACTCAACATAATATCGATCAGAACTAAAACGAGTCAATATTTGGCGATATCATCGGCGGCGATTCTACGTAGCATACTGGTCACCAGTGCCTCACAGTAGGCAGCTGTGATCTCTGTGCTCCACACTGACCTGATATTGTCCTTTAAGGCTGGAAGATTCGGTGAACTCTGAGTTTGCAGCTTTTTCTTGACGATTTCCCAAAGGTTTTCGATGGGATTTAGATCGGGAGAGTTTTCAGGCCACTCAGGACCTGTACTCCTCTGTTGTGCAACCACGTCTTTACCACTGGAGCGATGTGGTACCGTGCGTTGTCGTGCTGGAGGATGTCTGTTTCACACAGGTTCATGAAAACCTGCTTTTTTCATCAAGCATTCAATGTACTTTGCTCAATAGAGACCATATGCTATGTATTCCATTATAGTAAATATGAAGCCTATCTAGTCCCCTTTCAGCTCAAATCATGCATGTCATTAGCAGCGCATGATAACAGTGAATTTGATATCTAACTATGTATATCTGTGTGACATATCGTAAAATGTTGATTCAGTATGAAACAATATTGTATAAGAAAAAAATGGTGACAAATAAAAGCAAAATATTAGTTTGGTGCTAAACTTTTGTCCACCACTGAATGTATAATACAACCTGCATTTAGGCACATATTTTCGTACATATAGTTCAGTCTTACTTGCTTAAATCCTCTGTACATAATCTGAAGTTCTTTTTTTGAAAATTGTGTTTTCTTTGTAAGAACATCTAACTCAGCCGGTTTGTAGCGCACAACCTGGAGGTCAAGTTCGTGCAAATCCGCATCTAAAAAACAAACACAACGACATAACATTTATACACAAAATTCTACATTGTTAAATTTTATAAAAATTGATGTTTCCCACAAAAATATATACTACTTCTAATAATAAATAGTAAAAATACATTTTTATAGATATAATACAAAGCCGACTGAGATTAATCGTCATATTATGTTTAAAAACATTCTTTAGTTTTACAAATATCGAATGAACAGAAAGGAATACACAGCTCGTTAAAGAATGGAACAATATGATTTTATGCTTCCATTAAACCAACAATGACAATGACGCGTACTGTTTAAGAATGAGACGTACTAATTCAGGTTTTTAAATTAACTGAACTGCATACAAAAATGATTTTTGATATAAAACAATTGATACTTTACAAATTTTATGATGTAATAAATATCAGGATTATTTTAACGGCAGCTAATAATGAACTTCGCTAACGTGTTTTTGGTTTAAAAAGTATCTTTTAACTTTGTTACTAAGTAATTATAGGTATAATGTTTAAAAATGGAAAATAGATAACCTATTAGTTAGAAATAAAGGAAATACATTTAAAAAGAATATATGGGAAGTCATACGAATTATGAAAATGGAAAGAAAACCAGACATAGTTATTGTGATCAATTTTGTAAAATGGGGTACATACAATAATTCGTAAATGAGAAATGTTTGTACATAGTTTATTCGTAAATAAAAAATTGTAGATAAAAATTTGTATGTAAATATTCGTGAAACATAATTGTTCGTATTTTTGATATTTTCATAAATTAATTTAGTCGTAGATAAAATTTTCGCATATAAAAATCATAAGATTATTCTCAAATAAATAATTTATGTATTTGTTACTAATATAATTATATCGAATTTCACTCGACAATTAGTACTCCATTTTAGATTATATTTTTGCTGTTTATTATTTTTTCTACTGTTAGTATTTCATTTATTAAAATTCACCAAAAATTGGTTTTTTATTTCTGTTTTTTTATTTATTCTTAGCTTCACACTTACTTTAAGTAAGGTTTTATTTTGAACTACAAAATTCTGTATAAATAATTATTTACAAATAAATAAATTATAACATTTTACAGGAAAATTATTATATACGAATGCTTATTTACGAATTCTACTTTTCCAATAAAATGCGAACTTTCGTTTAATTGAATAAATTGTATATAAATAATTCTTTAGGAATTTTCTATTTTTCTATACAAATTTATTATAAAGGAATTTGTCTACTTTACGACTATGAACACATTTATTTCTTATATTATTAAAAACTTTCATCTTTAAGCATAACATTTTTGTGAAATTATGAAATCATACTAAGCTGTTTAAATCACCATCTCTATTTAGGAAGGTGTAAATTACCACTACCTACATATAAACATTTTTTAAAGAAAAATATATCTGTATGTATGAACATCTTTCCTAAGAATTATAACAATGTATAGTTCTAAATTTATCATTCTCATTTCAGTCAATCACGACTTAGACAATTCCTTAATGAGAAAATGATGCAAGTCAATCAAAATATGGAATGTGTTTCCTAAACAGATTATCAAGAATAGTTATTTTAGCGGAAAAGTCCATCAATATAGAAAGAAGATGAAGTTATCTACACTAATTTTATTAAGTAATTTATGAACTAAGTATGTAATGTTATTGTTTGTATTTAATTGTTTTAGTCAGAACTAGCAGGTAAAGTAAATCTTAAGTTTTGCTTCTTGAACGTTAGTTTACACTACTTTGGCTGAGGGGATTCTGGGTAGGGCCGTAACTAAACTTTAACATGTTTTAAATAAAGTTTAAGATCTTATCAATTTACAGAACTAACTGTTCGTTTTACAAAGAAACATCCTTTTAATTATCTTATAGAATGTTTTTCTGGTTCAAGTTTGACCCAAAAAATTAAGTTTCTCGAAAGGAGTTTGTTGAATCTGACCAAAAGTTGAACCGAAAAAAACCTTAATCTGAATCGGATTTTGTGTGTTGCACTCGTCGTACAACGACCTCAAAATAATCTGAGAGAGTTTCAACATGTCGGCATTGTTTGTTTGTTTGTCGGCTGCATTAGCAGTGCATGTTAGCCGCCACAAGCCTGCCAAACAACTTCGCGCCACCGGTCCTGTCATTGCATGCCCTGATGCTGTCAAAAGGTCCATTCTTGTCCAATTTGTGATGTTGTCAGTGAAGGAAATCATTGGTCTGCCTCGTTTTCTTCTGCCCTCGATTTTGCCTTGCACCATGTTTTTCATTATGTAACATTTCTTGTGTCGGATGGCAGGTCCAAAGTGTTTCAGTTTTCGTTTTTGATTTGTAACAAAAGGGATAATTTTGTGTCCAATTATACCAATATACTTTCATCAGTCCGTCTTTCTGTCCAGTCGATTCTCAGCAACATTTCTGCTGCTTTGATCGACTTTTATTTCAGCTTTTTGTAACGTCCATCCTTCGCTACTAGATAATATGACTAGTAACACAACTATCTTTAGAATTTTCATTTTTAGATTATATGATAATGACTGATCTTTCCGGATATTGTTCAACTGGATCATCCGTTATTTTGTCATTCCAATTCTAGTTTTGATGTCAACAGAACACGTACGTACCGCTTGAAGCTTGGTGGAGCTAAGATATTTAAACTTCTCAACATTTTTGAGAGCTTCTTTATCTACATATGTATATCTTGTCATTCTGGTTACCTCCTATGTGCATGACTTTGGTCTTTTTCGCATTTATCTTGAGACCAGCTTTTTTACCAGCCTGGTTGACACAATCTAACATGGATTGTATATTTGTTTGAGGCTGATGCAAGAACAGTGTCATCTGCATAGCGCATGTTTGTGATTTTACAAGTATAGACATTAAAGAGGTGAGGGGAAAGGATGCATCCTTGTCTGACCCCTTTCTCAATTGGAAAGAAATCACAATGCTGATCGTCGTCATTACATACAAATTGTTGTTGGCGTTATCTGAACCCACTAATATGAGGTAGTATCAGCTCGTTTGTGTAAAACTTTTATACTTTCTGATGCATGTTTCAAACACGTAGTCTCTTAATCTATCTAATCTTATAGACCAGGCAGTTTGAATCTCTAAAATGACAACATTATGAAACGATGGTTTTAAAGAACATCCGCGATGATATAAAATAATCACAAGAAAAATAAATCTTTCTGGTCAAATATTATAAATTAAATAGAGTTTTAGCAAAGTCAAATAAAAGCATAATCCAATCTCATTATTGTGTATGTATTAATTAGAAAAATAGATCACAGAATAATTTATTCTAAATAATTAAGCCAGGAAAAATATAATGACAGTTTTTGTAGAAAGACATTCTGCTTTAAATACCTAAATAGAAGGGTGTTAATTAGTTGTTGTTATTGCAAAATATTAGAAAAACTTGCTTTAGTTTGATTGTCTCACACAAATTGTATAACATTTCAATGAAAATAAGTGAAAACGTCTTCTGAAGTATTGTGTTAGACAAAATGTTGGTACTCTCTACTCTTTCATGAAATTGTACAGGGCTGCCAGAAATTAACCGTAACACCCTATAAAAATCATTTTATCATCATTATTTCTAAAGCTAGTAGGATTTAATTTGAAATATCGCTATAATTTTGATTGTACAATTAAGTGTTGATGTTCTGCATCAGATTATACTCAATGCATGACACGCCACACCCAATAAGAGCAATATTGATTATTTTCCTATCCACGCAAGTGAGCATGATGCAGCAGTGTTGGATTTAGCTAGTGCCTAGCCTAGAATAGCCACCTCATTAACTGTCCACACATAATGTTATGTGTTGCAGATGACAATGCAGTGTAGGTAGGGGGAATTATCAGGGCTATGACAGAGAGGGATTAAATCTGAGGCATTTGTTTGGCTATCCTTGTGCTCAGAATTGATAACAGTTACGTAATCATCATGAATTAGCCTCTAACAATGTGAATCAACGAGAAGCTATGCCTGGCTTCAAACTGGTAACTTATAGGGTATAAATAATCAGCAGAATCTTCTTTTAACTCATTCTGAGTCTTCATTTTTGCAATTATGCCAAATTTAACGCACGACCAACGACTTCAGATTGTCACGTTCAGTGAGGCTGGCCAGAGCTACCGTCAGATTGCCCAGCGGTTTGGTGTGAGAGTAGCCACTGTCAGTGACTTGGTCAACAAATATCGTCAGACTGCTTCAGTGGACAATCGTCCAGGTCAAGGAAGGCGAAAGAAGTCTACCGAGAGGCAGGATCGTCAACTGCTGCGATTGTCATCTGCAAATCCCACAATGAGCAGTAGAGGCCTAGCACAGGAGTGGAGGAATGTGTCAAATGTGGATGTCAGCTCCAGCACAATTAGGTGCAGATTGTTCAGCGCCGGCAGGTTTTCGTTCGTTGCTTCTAAAAAACCGCTTCTGACAGCTAGGCACCGTGCTGCTAGACTTCAATGGGCCAGAGAACGATTGAATTGGACTGAGGAGCAGTGGTCCAGGATTTTGTTTAGTGACGAAACGCCCATACACCTTGTCCAATGCACGCAACGTCGCTATTATCGCAGTGTTCGTGGCGCAGGAAGACGGCATGACATCGTCCAACCAAGACTTCAATGCGGCGGTGGCAGTGTCATGGTGTGGGGTGCTTTCTCCAGCGAAGGTCCCATTCCTCTCCATAGGATACATGGTACCATTACGTCAG
>JAUYWI010081898.1:0-13099 GCA_034780595.1 Parotoplana pacifica
TGGATGCCATTTGTATTGAGTTGTAGTATATTGAATGTGTTTGGTTTATGTAATGTAGCTTTTGCCTGAGTGGTGTTTGGAGGGCCTTGGGGGATTGATATGCACCCATTCCACTTTGGAGAACCCAAAGTGTCACCTCCACATTCACATTGGTACATAGAGGAGGATACTTGGTCAGTCCTCCCTCAAAGTGTCCCCATCCTCTAACCCGGTGACTAGACCGCCGATTTGAGAGTGTGCATCCAAAACGACCCAGGTTACAGTGATGTATGGATTTGACTGAAGTCAGGTATATTTTCTCCATCTTCTTCATCATCATCCACCGATATCATAACCTAATTTTGATGAAAGCTAGCACCCAGGTAAATTAACTTTGTGGCAGATTTAAATATGGCTGCTAGGGACACTAATAATGCATACCTACAAACCTTTATTTAATCAAAATCTTTTACTTAGTAAATGTTACTAAGGTCATCGATATTGCATAGCAACAAAGAACGTTTAAATATTTATGCAATGTAACTTCGATTTTAGTAATATTTGACCATACAAAACTTTAGTTACCATTGCATAGCAACACGGAATTTTTATTCAATTATTCCACATGATTTCATTGCTATTTGTTCATATAAATTTACATTGACTTAATCTGTTTTCCAAATAGAAACTGTTGCTATGGATTCAATGTTACATAAAAACAAGCAATTTAAAAAAATAATTACATAGAAGCATGGTTATAAATTGTTTACAAAGGGAAGACCAAAATTGACAGTTTAACGTTTAATTGGGAGTTACCTCAACAGGGTATTTAGAAATAAATTATATTTTAGGCTATTAAAATTAACAAAGTCAAAACTGAATAAATAGTTCAAGAGATGACTAACATGCTCCATTTTTCTGAATACCTTTTCTAGATCTTGCACGGTTTCATTGAAAAACAATTATTTCTTTTGTATAAGAATCTAAAAGTTTATTAAATTTGTTTGCACTAGTATTACAAAAGCAAGAGTCATCAGTAAGCATTCAAACCAAACATCTAGTGCCAACTAACACTTGTTTGAGCGGGATTCAGTCAGATGTTAGACACAATAAAAATAATAGGAAAATAATAATTCATTATGATCAGATGTTAGAAAATAAATCTGAGTCAGATGTTCTACCCAAAATGAATATTGTTTTTTTCCTAATTTTATATTGTCTAACATCTGAAAAAATATCATTGTCTAACAAGCGCCGTTCTAACATCAGGCATTTTTAACCAAGTGACCTTTCTAAGTCTGACCCACCTAACATCTGACAACAAGCTTGCTATAGTTACTTATAGACCGTCAGCCCAGGGGTGCTTGGTCCAACGAACGTTATACCAATAATATACCCCATATGCTTATAGGAAATATCTTACAGGGTCCCAGCAGGTGGATTTGCCCCTCCCCCCCCCCCACAAATAACGCTAGATCCAACAGAGGTTGTACCGAATAAAAACAAGTTCAAATTCAAGCACTATTGTCCCCTACATAACAAATGACGACAGACAGAGATTTTTACTAGGTAGCGTTGGGCACCAGGGCCCTGTATTTAAGCCAGCCCTGATCTCAATAAAATAGGGCATTTAAATCCAACATAGGTTGTACCGAATAAAACCAGTTTAGATTTAAGTACTATGGTCCCCTACCTATCATTGTCGTCTCCATTGGGGCGGTGCACCAAATGAAACTTCAATCAAAGATGGAACATAATCTCCAGGGAACCAGTCTGGCCTTAGTTTATGATTTTCATATTTCCAGCCGTACTGTATTGGATTTGAACTCCAAGCTCGGCCCCACACTAAGCTGACAAAATGAGTTCTTTTGATTTTATTACAGAAAGTTTAGGCAGTGGATTGTAATAAATATTAGTAGGTACAGCAAGGCCTACGAAAATGTAAGTCATGCACATACTATGTTCCAAATCATGAAATAAATGGATTTTCACGAAGACCTGATTGCGCTTGTTCAAGCCTTGCACATGTGCAGAAGGCGGTGGTGCGATGGAATGGTAACAAAACTGATCGATTCACAATATTGAAAGGCGTCCGGCAAGGCTGTATAGTGTCTCCACCACTCTTTACACTATACACATAACAGATCACGAGGAAGGCAAATCATGCCGGTCTTGAGGTTCGCGTGGGTGACAACCGAATATCAAATCTTCGATATGCTGAGGCCAAGCATATTCATAAATGGAAGCCAAATATGATGATGAGGTAATCCACCACTCAAACGTTTAAATATTGCATAACTTAATACAAACTTTGAACCAGTTATTGTTCCAATTCCCAAGAAGTGATATGTTTCCAAGGGCGCACTTATCATCTTGTAGTGTTAAATACAGCATCCAATACACTGGATAACATTTTTAGTCCGACTGCATCATCAGGACAATTTTTTACCCTTATTTATATCATTGATAAAGTGTTCCATGTATTCTAAAGCGATAAATCTAAAACAAACAACCTAAAAACATTACATATGCATGGGACAATTTAGTGCTTAAATCTAAACTAGTTGTAAGTGGTACAAGCTATGTTTGAATCTAGCAGACTATTTATTGGAGACCAGGGCCGCTTAAAAATAGGGTCCTGGTGCCCAAAACCACCTACTAAAATGTAGGGGAAATAGTTCTTGAAGCCAAACAGGTTTCACGCGATACAATCTACTATGCTGAATCTAGCGCCCTATTTCATTGGGACCCGGACTGGCTTAAAAACAGGGCCCTGGTGCCCAAAGCAACTTACTAAAATGTCTGTCATTGGATAATTCATAAGCAGGGGACAATGGTGGTTGAATTTAAATAGGTGTCATTCGGAACAAATTTATGTTAGATCTATCGCCATTTTTTGGGACACTAAGGGGGGTCTGTGTCCCTCAACCACCCCAAAAATTGGCTGTCACATGACATTTCGTATACAGTAGTGCTTCAATATCAATATGTTTCATACAGTACAACCTATGTTGAATCTAGCGTCATTTTGGGGGTCATAGCCACCTACTGGAACCCGGGAGACGTCCGCGGGTTTAGTGTTGGTACAACGTTGGATGCATCAAACACCCATCCGGGCTGCCGGTCTGTTTATCATGTTACATTTAATTATTGCTTGAGTTCATATTCTGTTGTCCTGTTTTTAACTTTGCAAGAATGTTAAGTAAAGAATGCCATACCAACCTGATATCTGGCATCTTTTCCGGGCCAACGCTCATCAGTTATTTCGATAGGCGGTGGAGGCATGTCGTACGAGCGACGCCAAATCTTCACCTGTTCTTCGCCATGCTGAGCAGCGGTTTCAGATTTATTCAACCCCTGCAGGGCTCCATACATTCTTTCATTCAAACGCCAGTGCCTACAAATTTTAAAATGTTTGAAATCAGAAACTCGATATCAAAATTACAACTACATATTACTGCAAAACATGTCATTCTATTCAGAGGTTCTAAAAATATTAAATTCTTTTGAAAAATTCCTTTTGTGAAGATTAAAAAACGTATTAAAGATATGCTGCTTAGCATAAAATATGAATAAGGCATCAGAATTGATTCTATTTGGGACATCTATTCTTCTATATTACCAAGTCAGAAATAGAGGTATTGACTTTGGAACTGGATATGGCTGAATACATTAAAATCAAATTTTCAATTCAATAAATGAGGAGAGAAATACCAAATCAAACATAGGCGTTTATAAGTAGTTGTTCTCCTGTACCAAAACAAATATGGCAAACTATTTCCAGTAGTTTACTGTGGGTATAAGAAAGAATGTTTCTAAGTATCTATTGTTTTGTACAGAGCGCCGGTAGTGTGGTTGGACACTGGACTCTTAATCCAGAGGTGCCTAGTTCTAACCTGATTATGTACTCTGGGGAATAGAATATTAGCAACGCCTATGTTTGGTTTGGTATTTCTTCTGATAAATTTCAACTACTACTTGCAGAGCATACATGTATTTGGTTCAAAAATCAATAAATTTAACTTACTTATGCACGGGTAAATAATGTGCATCTAACTCATTTAGAATTAAGTTCAATGTCTTAATAGCACGTGTGAGAACACTAGTAAAACAAACATCAAATTTATAACCCTTATTCAGCAACATTTGACCAGCATTTATGGCCTCTTGTATACCATTCTCAGATAGGTCGGCATCATGCCAACCACAAAACCGATTCTGTTGATTGTAAATACTCTCTCCATGACGCACAATAACAAGTCGATAGGTGGACATTGGTAACAAACTGAAATGAAAAATGACTAAGTTAGGTATTTTAAACAAATCTATTCATAAAAGTTATGGTTATAAAACTACATAAAAACACCTTATTCATACACTAATTTTATCTCACCCTACCTAATATTGTTAGTCAACTTTCATAAAATTAATATAATTAAATCCTATAGGAATTTTCACTTTGGCATAACAACAAGCTCTTTTTACAAATATCTGATACACAACTATGATTTATTGTTTACTGACTACATAAAACCTTAGTTACCATGTATGAACTTTTATTTCATATACATCTTTCTTAGTAACTGTTTTTCGAGCACAATTATTGCATAGCAACAAAGAATTTATCCTACAAAGCTGTTTTTATTGGTATTTCGCCACATAAAACCTTACTTATGAACGTTCATTTAATCAATTTTCCACTTAGAAATATGAAATACATTAAAAAAAATTTTTTTAATAATTTATGATTTTATGGTCCTTAGAAACCTTAGATACCAACAAACAAAATTTACTATTTCATTGACACTACTATGAATTATATTTATTATAAAAAGAATACAAATTTAAAAAAACAAAAAGGTGAAAACTGTCATTAGATATTAATATGAATACTATTGTTTTTTATATATAATATTTTAAAATATTAGAGAGCTAACAAAGTCAATAAACATCTAAAAATTAATGTACGTATTAATGTCGTATATAATGCAAAGTCAGAGTAATTCTAAAGAAAATCAGAAAAGTTGAGGCAATGGACTTTGTCAGCTCTAATATTTAAAATATCATTTATCTAAAATCAAAAGTATTCATACTAACAACTCTTGGGAGCAAACACCTAAAAATGATTTCACATATTTTAGGGTTTGAGCTAACACACTTTTTTTTAATATCATCTTGGTCTTTATTTTGGATAAAGAATTGTTCAAACTACTCAAAGACTAGCAATATTGTAAAATAGCCTCACATTTTGCTAGTTCAAAACAAACCATCCTGAGAAGAGGAAAAGCAAGATGTGAAGTCATCATTACAGTTGCTGCAATGTTTGGGGTGTTCACAAATTGGACCAGATTTTGAACTAACAATACGTGAGGCGATTCTTATCAAACAATATTGCAAGTCTTTGAGTAGTTTGAATAATTCTTCATCCAATAGTTGTGCATTATTCTTTCTAAAATTAATTTAAATTAAATTACTCCCTCTATCATATCTCTTTTTAATTTTGTTTTATCCATGATAATTTAAATAACTTTTTTGTCTCCAAAGTGCTTGATTGTTTACTAGCAAAACATGTTGACTTCAAAATTAAACAATGTTTTGTTGTTCTGTGGTTGTCCAAAATATTTTTTCAACTATTTATAAAATTAGAAATAGAAAACTATTAATTAAATTTCCAAATTACTTTTTTAATAAAAATAATTGAATGCCAGTTCTAAATTGATGGTCAAGCTTCAGCTCCATTTATGTTTCAAAAAATTAAACAGGTTTTAAAGTCAAATAGAATTCAAAACCATTCACTAACATTCCTTTGACTGAGAGGAAGGGGTAGAAATATCCAGGCTGGTCATTTTTGAAATAACTCAAAAATGGTTCAACTGATTTGAAAGGAATTTGGATTCACTAAACTAATGTTTCTTACAAATCTTATGGTATCAAAATATATTTGATCTGAACAACCTAAGGTCATGTGATACCCTCACAAAAATTAAAGTTGGGAAAATACATATTTTACAAAAAAATCAATTGCAAAGTCAAAAGTGACCAAATTGATATTTGGTAGACACATTCAAATACATAATAATTTAATGCACCAATTCACAAAAACTTAGCTTACAGGGCCTCAAAGTATAGATATCTATCAAAGTTGATGTCAAATAACTAAAAATCTAACCAGAACAAGCCTGCCTTCTATTGGTCAACTATATATCAAGAACTGCAAGGAAATGGAAGATAAGGATTGCACTGCCCACAATTGTATTGGTGTAAGAGAGAGAGAGAAGAAGAGGAACACACATGGAATGGCTCAGTGAGCAGATGATAAAGGCAATTGGGTACCTGGTTCAGGTAGCCTTTATCTCCCCAATATAAAAATCAACAACAACAAACTAAGTATAATTCAATAATAGTATCAGAAAATGTCTGAAGGTAAATAGGTATCTACATATACTTTTGGCTCTCAGTTTATAGAAGCTCATGGTGGACACACCTGGTGCTAACAGGAGTAGCCAGTAGCCAAGTGGGTAATGTGCGAGACTATGGATCAGGAGGTACCTGGTTCAAGACCCAGTCATGACACACTTTAAGGTACCTGGTTCAGGTAGCCTTTATCCCTCCAATTGTACTGTCATCCATCAACTTTAGATGGACAAGTGACCTAACCTTAGGAGCTACCTTTTTAGAAATGGTAAGATCAACTGCCCCATTTACATAGATCATGATGAAAATAGAGAAGAAGCTTGCCACCTTATCACATGACCTATGTGGGGTAACCAATAACATCAAATGTTCCAAAGAGAGGCTGTAAATTAAAATGTGATAAAATCTGAAATATTGTGTTCTCAAATATATCACATTTAAAAAATATTTCATCTGAGAAAAAATTAATACCATTTTTTTGTGAAAAAAAATGTTGATAAGACATGATACTACAACAAAATTACTGAAATTGAAATAAGTTATGATATACCTAGCATCATTTTAAATTATTAGATATTTTGGTAAAATGTATTCAATTTCAATGATTATGCCAGGATGGGTATTTTGTTTAATCCCCAATTTATTACAATTCGAACAGAAATGACATTTGTCTCAGATGAGATATTTCTAAAATATATTTGCAAACACAGTATCTCAGATTTTATCACATTTTCATTTACAGTGCACCTCCAACATCTTCAGCATTACTACCCAAATCTCAAGATCATTATATTTGTCTTATTTCATATGGTCAATTTTATATCATCTACTAAGATTTAAGAAGGAAGATTTATTTACTCTGTACTGCTCAGTGATGTAATATTGTATCAACAATGGTTTTTTGTTCAAAACATATGCTAAAACCATGGTTTCATAGAACATTTCCTCATTAATAAAGCTTAGTTTGAAATCATTTGGCTAGTCTTGTTTAGATATGTACCATGAGATCTGGGTGGGAGGGCATTTCTCAATACAGTCATATTCAAAAATAGATAGACAGAAGCACAATTATATCCTGTTTCTTGGAGCAGTCATAATCATATTTTGTTTCTCAAAGAAGACATAATCATAATTTATATAATGGTATAGATAGGAATGTGCTATAAAGTAGCACTTTATAAATTTCATATAAATAATTATTATATGTATTACAAAACATACTTAACTTTCTTAATAGAAGTTTAGTATTAAAACCTCTAGTACTAATTTAGGGTACAGTAACTTGGAATGAAAAGAAAATCTTCATGGGAGACACAAATATTAGCATATCTAATGAGTTGGCTGTAGAGGCAATTATATCCAATACAAGAATGAATATTACTGTCAAAAAATTGGCACATTAACAACTTCCAAAAGAAAAGTCATCTACTTTAGGATATATTTTAGTATAAAATTGATTAATAACAACTTCAACATCAACAAATGTATCTATTTAACTATTAGTTTTATTTTTTCCAGAAATAAATCTTTGGGATATCTTTGGATATATCTAGAAAATTGCCAATGTTAGGATGGCAATATGATCAATGTATCTGGGATTATTAGAAAGTTTCAATTTAAATAAATTAGAAATACAATTAAATTATTTCCAGGATAAGTCCATATAAACCAATCAGATCAATCAGTAGCATTTCCTCCCATAGGTATGTATACCTTTAATTTGATTAAAAATAAGAGGACCAAATTTAACAAAAGAACAAAATCAAGAGCAACACACAGGTCAGTACAGGTGAAGTAAAAATACCTCTTAGGTTGAATAGTTAGTAAATAAAAAGCTTTAGATGCGAAAAAAATTAACAGCAACATAGTCATAATTTGAATTTAAAAACATTTTAGCAATAAGCATACTTAACTGATTTATTGATTTCATTAAGAGGAAAAATAGTATATAATGTGCTGAAATCAAATATTAAAAATGAATGTGCTTTAATATTTTTAATTTTATTAAAAAAACTATAGAATTATCTACACTCAAATAATGACTAATACCAGTGCATTTAGCAACTCACATAGCAGTAAGATTTAAAATGAGATTTTATACATTGAAGAACAAGACAAACAGCTTTAGCTAAATGAGTTGTAGTGCTGTTTGGAGCACCACTGATAAATCTAAACTTGTAGGGTTACTTGTAAAATTTAGCTGTCCAATATATATTTAGAATACTAGCATCAGTACTAATTCTAATATTAAAATTCTCAAAACAAATCTTTTGATGTCATCTATTGAAAGATTACTAGGTTTATAAACATCATTGCCAACAATATTGGTAGAAACACCTAACTCTTTCATGACAGTAGAAATATAAAATTGTTTACAGATGAATGCAAAAATTATTACTTGCTTTATCAGCTGGAACAATAACATATCTTTCATGATTAGCTATGAATCTATTTTTAAGATTACTAAAATTAAAATTAGATTTATATCTTATGTATTTTCTGAGCTTTTTAGAAATTATGGAAATAATATAACTGAAATAAGTGTAAAAAGAGATAGAAATAACTTTATTTTGTAGCCCATTCA
The DNA here is from genome assembly GCA_034780595.1 of Parotoplana pacifica. Taxonomy (NCBI): domain Eukaryota; kingdom Metazoa; phylum Platyhelminthes; order Proseriata; family Otoplanidae; genus Parotoplana; species Parotoplana pacifica. Next base: position 8,978 of record JAUYWI010081898.1, read on the forward strand.
AAAATATTGTTTTTAATATCTGATTTTAGATGTTTTTTTTGAAAATTAAATAAAGGACTAATTCTAAATTAAGCACCCTTATCAATAGAGATATCCCAGTCATTACATGAATATAAGTACTACAAATAAAATCTTTAAGATCAACATTTGTGGTACAATCACATGAACCATTAGATAAAATTTGTGATAAAGGAAGATTATTGAGTATAATTACAATTAAAAATATAATTACTGATGGGTTTATCATAAGCAAAACAAACTTTAGGTGTTTTATTGTGATGAAAATTATCTGGGTTTAAAGTATAAATATGTTTAACATATTTGTATATTTGATATGTATTTTACCATTAATAAACCTGGCATTAAATGTCAAAATTATATTAATAAATAGTTAGCTATAATAATACCATGTATTCTCTTTAGGTAATGTATAAAGCTTAGCAACCAAACTATGAATGGAGTTCCTAAAATATTTTAATAAATTGCAGTGTTGCCACTCATCCATCTTGAAAAATCCAGTGACATTTTTTAGTGTCAGGATTTTTAATGACATATCTGGATATTTGAATGTCACAGGTTTAAATATGCCATAGACCAGCTATCTATATTCGGAATAAAATTATTATTAAAAAAAGTTTAGATATGGACTAAAATAACTTCAATTAAATTTATTAAAAAAATGGATTTTAATAATATCTTAATACGAGTATGAGTATGACATGAAAATACAGCCCCAGCCACTTCTAACACAACATTAAGAAAAACACTCACATTGTAATAAGCAATTTTATTAATGCAAATAAGAATTGTTTGGGTTATCAATAGTTGGTGGCCCAGAAAAGGACTGTTGTCACGTTTTCAAGGAAGCTGGGAAATGGGGAGTTGAGCTAATATCTGATCGAACTGCCTCTAGCTACAATCACTTGCTGAATTTGATTTGGCATTGACTTGATGAGATTGGTGATCAATTGCTGTGGGATCTCCTGCCATTCACAAAAAGTAGTCTGCCACAGTTCTGCCAATGAGTGCATCTCAACTCAATTGACTCACTGCTGAAGGTAGGCCCAGAGGTTCTTGATGGGATTGAGGTCTGGGGAATGGGGAGGCCACTCAAGAGTCTGGATGTTGTGTTCCTGTAAAAACTGCTGAGTCGTACAATCTGTATGACATGTTGTGTTGTCCTGTTGGAACTGCATTTGGTTCTGTGGGAAGTCTAATGGGATAAGATGTTTGAGGAGGATGTCTTGGTAGCTGGCAGAATTCAGATTAGCTTGAATTCAAACCAGTTATAATACAGTTATAATACATATTAAAAATGTTATACTTTTTAATATAATTATAAATTTAAGTAAAAGTTAGCCCTAGCTAACTTTGATATACACATACTTTTGGATTTATGGCATAATTCTGATGCCATTTAAAAAAATGTTATTTTTGTTGTCAATATTGGCTATATTAATTCCAAAACATTTATATTTCTTTTATAATTTTATTAATAACAATTTATATTACTTCTTATAGTATCTGTTTTCTTTATTATTTATTTTTATATGGTATTGAAATATACCTAAAACTTATTTATTTGGTCTAGTGTAATAGAAGAGGCATGCATTCAACTAATTGCTATATGGCTACTCAAAAATTCTTAGAAATTCAATTAGAATACCTTGGTATTTATCATATAATATTTTTTCTTTTAACAAATTAATATTTTTATTAACTTAGTACATGACTGGAGCTGGTGTAGGGGCAAATGGTACCAGCTATGTATGTATTGTACCTGTTATTTTCTGAATTGGCAATTGTTTAAAAGTATACCTGGTTTGTTAAACCTAATTCATGTACCTGTCTTATTATTTAGACAAAATGATGTTTTAAAAAAACCCTCAAAAATGTTTAGTTACAAGCTTGTAAATCTATTCAAAAATTCACTTGGATGGTCTAGTATATAGCCACTTTAAAAATTAATATACAATGGTTACAGAACCTCAGCTGGTATAAGTTTTTTTCAGAGGATGATTATTAATTAAATAACAATTTTGGTATAGAATTTCTAGGTTAACCTTTGTATAGTTTCAAGGATGATTATCAGTTTAGATAAATAACCTAAGAATAGAATTTCAAGGTATATTTCTAAGGAAAATTCAAGTTAGGATATTTAACCTTGGTATAGAATTTAAAGAACCACCTTGGTATATTTCCAAGGATAAGTATCAATTTAAATAAATAAGCTTGATATAAAATAACCTTAATAAATGTCAAAAGAAACCTTTCAGTTTCAATACTCAACCCTAGAAAGGGATGATTGTAAGTTAGCATAATCAACCTCAGTATAGAAATATACTGAGGTTGTCCTTGAAATTATATATTGATATAACAGGTTGTTTATCTAAACTGATAATTTCAAGTATGTCCAGTATACCAAGATTGTCCTTGAAATTTTATACCAAGGTTGTTTATCCAAACTAATAACTATTCTTGGTTGATCTTGGAAAAAATTCTCTATACCAAGTTTATTTATCCATTCTTGAAAATATACTGAGATGGTTTATTGAAAAACTGATAATTATATTCAGAAAAAACTGTATGTATACCAAAATTCTTTATCTAGGTTCTGTAACTACTGTGATTAGCATCCTAACTTATAAACTTATACATTTCTAAACTGAGAAGAAATAATTTTGCAGTGTAAAAATTGTCAGTACTAAACATGTTATACGGATAAGAAAAAGTACATATTAACCAGTAGTAAACTAACATACCTAATAAACCTAATTTGGCCTTTAATTCATCAATTTGCTCAATAATAGGTCTTTGAACTACGTTAACATGCCGCGGCATGATTATTAATTAAAGTGGTTTCTGGTAGTATGCTATTGAAATTAATTTTAAATTTAACTAAGTTGATAGTTGCTAAAGTGTTAGCATATAAACAAAGATTATTTACATAAAGGGTCACAAGTGTAGGAATAAATATATTTTACCTATACTAATTTAAACGTCAAGCTTAAGTTTATAAATTATTTATGGATTAAACTTAATTGTCATGGTCGCTTTTACTATACATTAAATACCTACTTTAATTTCAAGTAGTTAGTACCTTTAACACATTGAAGACAGACCCATGAAATATTTAGAAATATTAGTATAAAATATGGATTACTAATCACCCCGATATACAAAACAATTAAAAAAATTTCTATCTAGTTCAATAAAGGAAAAATTTGATGGGTGCGTATACGCACCATTGGACAAACTATCCATTAAAAATGCAATTATCTTTTTTCTAATTATAGAATAGTTTAAGACACAAAAGGTACACACAATAAGGTATCGTTCACTAAACATGACAATATTATATGTATATTATAAAATAAAATATGATAATTTATTTATATCTGAAATTCGAAAAAGGGGGAAGGGGGTCAAGGAAGAAAAGAGGGAAGGGAAGAAGGAAAAAAGGGTAGAGGGTAAAAAGAAAAGGGGGAGAAAAAAGAAGGAGGGGAGGAAAGAAAGAAAAGGGAGAGGGGTAAAAAATAAAGAAGAGAGGGGATGAAAGAAGGAAAAGGAGGAGGGGGTAGCAAGATGGAAAAAAGAGGGAAGGGGGAAAGAATGAAAAGGGGAGGAAGTAGAAAGAAAAGAAAGAAAGGTGGGAATATATGTATAACTAATAGGTATAAGCAATTTTGCAATATAAATTGCTGTTGATTGTTGCATAATATTACTGTTAAAAGTTATGAAATATCTTAAAACCTTTTGGATGTAAATGTGCATCGCATGTTTCACAGCAATAGATTGTATTCGATTTGCATCGTTTGTAGGTAGGTACATATTTAAGACGTGACTCTGTTTCTTCAATCAGATGGAGAGCAGGTGACTGTGGCTAGTTGAACATTTGTACATCGCAGCTGGAATATGTTATTTATAAGCCTTTAAAAGACTCTATTGATCAATTATGATGTTGTCTATTATAAAAACTTAGAAAAACAATTCTACTAATACCGGTTTGATACTAATTTATAATTTAAAAGGGGAAAGTTACCGCAGTCATCATCATCATCATCCAGCGTCGTCCAATTGGGCGTTTGCTGCTCGTGCTGCCATCTTAACTGCCTTTTTCCA
>JAUYWI010081909.1:0-13096 GCA_034780595.1 Parotoplana pacifica
GACGTTAAGAAATTGGGCCTCAAGAAACGCATTGGCAAAATGAATGATTTCTTGGCACCTGATGCTGCTGGTTCTTTCCCACCTAAGATTGATGGAGCCTCGCCTGTATTGAACATGGAGGCAAGGAGGTTTTCTTCTTCACTGGAATGAGGTAAGATTATTTTAGTTACAGCCCAGATAATAATGAGTCTTGCAATCTGCTTGACGTTTTTTAAAGAAAATCATGAATTTGCTAAACTTTAAGAAAATCAATAAAAATGTTATACAGTTCGTTTTAACTTTCATTTTCTTTTGTAATTGAATCTGAAAATATTGATCATATTTAATTTAAATAGTTACTCTATCCCAAATTTTTTCTTGAGACTATTTTTATTATAATTTTATAGCAATTTTAATTGGAAAATCCATACTCATTACACGAATATATTTCTTCTACTGTTAAGACAGAACGTAAAGGAAAATTCTTTATTTCTGCTGACTATCCCAAGAAATTCCTTGAAGATTATCTTAAATGCTAAACTGAATTTATTCTGAACTTATTAATATTCATTTATTCTTATTATAATTGGAAAATAAAATATATTTGAATTACATATTTTATATTTCGTTGGTATTTTTATTTTTATTATAAAGTTCATGCCCTAGCAAAAAATATATGACCAGTTTAGTAATGACAGATGCACTAAGATGATTGACTCGTAGGTTGTTTTTCGTAGATTACTAAAAGAGAAATTACATTTTATCGCCCCAGTCACCCAAAAACAATACAAAATGCATACACTGGAGATCTAAATTTCCATTGAAGTATAGAAAAAAGTGAATTTTGTTTGGTCGATAGGGGGTCGTTATACGTATTTAGACCCAAAACCGACCCGTTTATCGACCAATTTGTATTAAGTCAGGCTATGTTTATTCCAAAATAACTACATCCAAAATAGTCTGATATGAGACAAGTAGGTACGCCCCGATAATGTTAAACATATTTTAAAAGGCTGTAGCTTGAGGGAACCCTGAAACTTCTAAAGTTTTCACAGACTGATATTTTTGAAATAAAAGACAGAATATTTGCATTATCGATCATTTCTTTCTTTATGACAAGCTATTTATGAAATTAACTAATCTGCATCAGGTGCGCAGCGGGACTTCATAAACCAAAAAAGATAAACCAATGTTTAGAAAATTTATTTAAAAAACTATTTATTAACACAATTTGAACAAATTTGTTGAAGTTGATATGGAAGCAAAAATATAAAACGTTTATTAAAGGTACGTGTAAATTATACAAAGTTATATCAACTTGCATTTTCCCATATGTACGTGGTGCACTCACTAGGTTTTCGGACTTCTTTTCCCACATTTAGGTGGGGTCGTCGGTGCGGATGGTTTTGCTCCACATCTTGCGATCCATTGCGTCCTTCTCTCAGACTCCCACCTGCTCCATATCTTCACAAATGTAGTCTTCCCACTTCTTTTTGAGACTTCCACGCCTTCTCTTTGCCACCTTCATTTTACTGATTCTTCTACCCGCATAGTCCACCTCTCACCTCACCACATGTCCTAACCACCGGAGCCTCACCTCACTCAAATTTCCTTTCAATTCTCCAATGGCCATCCTCTCCCTCACTTTTTCATGTCTCACTCTGTCAAGTTTTGTCAATCCTAAAGACCACCTTAGCCTTTTAATCTCTGCCACTTGCATCTTTTCTCCCTGCGCTTTTGTAGTAGTCACAGTCTACATTCCATACAGCCTTGCTGGTCTCACCATTGTCTGGCACTTTTCTGTCACATATGACACCAGTTATTCTTTTCCATGCCCCCATCCAGCTTGTATTCGTTTCTTTAACTCTTTCTCATACCCACCATCTGTCTGAACTGTTGAACCCAGGTATTTGAATTTCTCTACCTGCTTGAGCTTTCTCCCTGCATTTCCACCTCTGCATGCTTAACTGACTGAGGGCCCGCTCTCAATTTCAAATACTCCATTTTCTGCCTGCTAATTCGCATTCTTCCATCCTCCATTGCTGCTATCACATTTCTAGTCTATGTTCAATTTCTGCTCCGACTCCAATCCCAAAACCACATCATCCGCAAACAGCATATTCCAAGGAGCTTCTCGCTGAACTTTACCCGTCAGGCAGTCTATTACCAAGGCAAAAAGAAGTGGGCTCAGGGCAGATCCTTGATGAAGTTCCACAGTCACTTCAAAGTCTTCCGACTCAGTGGCAGCATACCTTACCTTTGTTGTACCCCCTTTGTACATGTCTTGGATGAGTCTGATGTACTTCTCTTCTACTCCCTTCAACCTCAAACAGTTCCACAATTCTTGTCTTGGTACCCGGTCATATGCCTTCTCTAAGTTAATAAAGATGAAGTGCATGTCTTTCTTTCCTTCCCAGTAAATGACATTTAAAAAAATCCAAACATCGGGAATAATATTCATTGTGCTACTTTTAATAAAATAAAATGTGCATCATTCTCATATAAAAGAAATCTAATTCGATTGAAATAGATTTTAAATTCTTCTATTTTCTAGATCCAACAAAGAATAGGACGTATTTTTATTGATAATAATAAAATATAGTAGAAAATTTCTATTGAACTCTATAGGATGCCATTAAGAAGTTTTACCTTATCTCGAACTTCTATAAGTTAGTACAGTATGAACTTTTAATAAAAATATTTCATTGTTTATTTATTTGGTTATTGATTTATCAATAGTCAAATCAGTTGGGAACATAGTTAGGTACCTACTTTCTTTTTGGTTATGAAATCATGTTGTTTGTGTAGAAATATGTACATTCCTACTAGAGTATGAAAAAAAAATCATTTTTAAATCAATGTATGGTATTCATTATAATCAACATTTTGTCTAGTATAATTTAAAATGGTCTGTAATATGATCTCAAATATGTTAGTTTAATCCTCCGTTATCCCTGTTTGGAACAGGTGGAGTTGCGGCCCCTTAGAGGTTTTTCGGAGTATTTGAAAACAGTGCTACTGATTTTCTTGAAATTTGAAATTGAAGTAATAATTTTTTTTAAATATAAAATTGTTTTGTCAGCCCCCTAAAATTTTTGTAAAATATATTCATTTACTCGTACGATGCATTTTGATAGAGATAATGATTGCTTTAGCAGCCCAGTAATCTTTTAATATGATAAGGTTTTTTTTAGTAGCTATGCAAAATCTCTTAAACAATCCATTCCTTTTATATTCATAAAATTGAAAAAAAGTAAATGTAGATCATCTTTTCCACTTCATAGAATCAAACCCATGAAATCGATTTATAAATGTATTTTTAAGTAGTTCCTTTCCATGTAATTATTTTAATTTTGCATGAATTTGTTAATTTTCAAAACTATTATCTTATTCTGGCAATCAATTATTTCGGTTCCAAATTCATTTGTTTGAACCGTACATTAAACCAAAAATTGACAAAATAAGTTTTGTGTAGTTATCCTTCTCTGGGTTTATAGTGACTATATAACGAAAACCATATACGTTGAATTAAAAAATATATTACAGGTAGTAGTGGCGTTTGTTCTATAGTTTTATTCATCTTTGAGATTAAAAATTATAGTATACCTACCTACTGCAGTTCTTGAAATCGATTGATATACTCGCAAAACTAAGTCGATGTCATATTTATTTTCTTTGAATAGCTTAAATTATAACTCCATTTCCGTTTATATTTATTGTTACATGCTTAGCCTACTTTATACCTTTTTTGTAAGTGTTCATTGAATCAAAGGACAAATTTAAAAGAAATATTTAAACGGAATACCTATCTTTTATTACTTGATAATCTTTTTGATGGATTCATTCTTTTTAGTCGTGTTTCTATAACTATTTTATAGTTTCATAATCGTTAAGTTATCATATAGGTACATAACTTATAATAATTTAGGAAAATGTTATTTTTTAATAATTAATAATTGAATATTATTATTATAGAATTTGTTCTTATTATTACATAAGTTCGTTTCAATTTTTTTGTATTATATAATAATTACGAACAGTTGAGATAGATCTCTTTATTATAAATATGAAATCGTATTTTAATATAGTAAAAAACGTTATAATTTTCCCATTCTATCAAATGAGGTGTATAATTATTTTAAGCATCACCACTCTCCCCCGAACTTTAGTGGAGTAGGCTTAGACCCATCAGGAAATAAAATGTTAGGTATATTCACATTGTTACGTTACAAAGCGTTATTCTAATAAACGAAAATTCAACAGTTAACAGATCTATTCCAGGAAGTAATAGAATCGTTTTATGCTTATTAAAACGCTTTCAATGGGTAATTTTATTTTAAAAAACGCATCTCGTATTTTTGTGATTGGAGTTTAGATTTATTGATGAGAGAAAACAATCAGTTCAGTTGCAGAGTGTAGGTATGTTAGAACTATAGTAGTATGTATAATGATGTTGATCTTTGAAAGTTAATTGTAATTGACAAAATAAACTGTGCTAGTCTTCTCCATAAAAGCAGATTCATATTATTGCTTGGTTTAAGTATTTCCACACACTGGCGTTTGTGTCTTTTTTTATTATATTTGACTTCATTTGGCTAGTACAGAGTCAAGTAAATTGAATGAAAGTTTATTATTAGCAGTGTAGTTTTTATTTTATCCGCTCTAGTTTAAAGTAATTAATAGTTTTGCTGGTTATCCCTCGCTTTATTGTTTATTCTACAAAGTATAAGATATTATGAATTATTTAAGTTATCTATGTATACTGAACATTTTATAATTATTATCGATCCTGGAGATTAGATAGGAAGTTTTTATTAAGTAATAGACAGTACTACCCATTTTAATTCTTGCTACATAATCAATAGCATTTGACATTAAAGCTTTTTTTAAACAAACTTTTATAGTTTGCATTTTTAGTTTTCATTATAAAGAAAAGTCAATATTAACTGTATCTACCTATCATATGTATTAGCTTCTATTGTTTAAATTTGAGATGCAATTTTTCTTTTTCTTCTAAAGAAATTTAAATTTGTGCCTCGAAAATGTACCATAAAATTTATTTTCTATTTTGTATTGTGTTGCAGTCATTTGTCACTTGATAAAAATATACAATGTGCATTAGGTTATCATATACTCTCGATTACTCACATGTATCTAACAAATGACCGGTCTATCAAATGAACAGTCTAACAAATGATTGGATCCCTTTTGTATCTTATTGGTTTTTCTTTGAATGTGAACATACAGCTAAAGATGAACCGTTTCTCTCCTATGTATGTACTTTTGAATTGCTAACTCTAGTTTAATCAAAATTCCCCATTAACATTTTTTAAATTAAAAGTTCCTAGCACTTTGATGAGATATTTTGACGTTGTGTATTGTAAGAACAGAGTGCAAGAGAGCGGTTGCGGATTAACAAAGTACATTATAATTCATAGAATGTTAAATAATTTAAATATTAAAGCACATTTATCAAATAATACTGAGCACCACATAAACTAACCATTAACATTCATCTAAAGATACAATTAGTGATTATTTATGTACATAATAAAATTTATAGAATCTACATACCATACCTAAATGTATGTAAGTATAGGATTTATAAAAAAAAGTCACGTGTCGCCTTAGAAAATCATACTTGCCATTGTTTAACTGGCTTTAAAAATACTAAAAATATTGTTTATTGATTAATCGATTTTTTCTAGTATAAATTTTAAAAAATTAAATGGTTTTATTAGTCTAATAAAAGCATCCTATACCTATTGCTCACATTTGTAATATATTTCAAATTGATGTATCAGAAGATGCTTGACCACTTTAATTATTGTTCTATGAGAGCGAACGACTTTGAATTTTGGACAATATAACTTTAAAGGAACTTATTAACCTCATTTTAGCCAATTTGGGTCATTTTTAGATAAAAGAACAAACAATGAAATATAGATTTATAATTTAAAAAAAGTAGAAAATGAATTTATGGATCTATTTAAAAATTAGATATACTAGTGATACTTGTTATGAAGGTATTGTGACATTGTTCTCATGAATGCTGCTAAAGCTGGTCGTCTGAAAATCAACGTTAACAAGACAAAGGCTCTCATTTTCGGCAAGAAAGGGGCAAACGAAAAGCTTGTTGTAAATGGCCAGGAGGTTGAAAATGTTTATGCATTCATCTACCTGGCAAGTATGGTAACTTACAGCAATAACTGTAGCAGAGAGATCCGTAGAAGAATTGCCTTGCGTCGGGTGCATTTAATGGTCTTCAACATTTTTTTTGACAAAGTAAGGATGTAAGCCTGAAGGTCAACATTAACATCTTAAATGTGTGCGTCTATAGCGTGCTTCTGTATGCAGCGGAAACCTGGTCCCTCCGAAAGAACGATATTCGTAAGCTTAATACTTTTGAAATGAAATGCTATCGTAGACTGCTTAACATACGCTGGCTCCATCACATTACAAATGTTGAAATTCTCCAACGCATCCAACCCGGGATCAGTATCATCCAGATGATCATGAAACGTAAAATGGGACTGTTCGGGCATATCTGTCGAATGAAAGACTATCGCCTCATCGAAGCTACTCTGCTTGAAATGGTTGAAGGAAAAAATAAAAGTGGTCGGCCAAGAAGGAAATGGAAAGATGACCTTGTAGAATGGTGCAACAAAGATTTCTATACGCGAAAGAAAGAACTAAGTGGAAGTATTTGACAAAACAAATCAGGGACACCAACGGGATTAAGTCAAGTAAGTCAACATAATTCTGCTAAAATTTATATTGGTATCTACCGTTTAGTAGTTTTAATTTTACCAGGGATTGAAATGTCAAATTTTGTTCGTTAAAATATATTATTAGGGTTTTGACAAAATGACAATTTTTGACATTTCATAACTTTAGGTTTAGACTCTACTACTTGCGCTAAACAGATTAGTCGATAAAGTTCTTTGAATTGTTTAATTGTGGATTGAGTTGGAGATTTTCTTTGTTGAAATTATCACTGATCGATCATACAATTCATACTACATATAACCATCACTAAGAAATCTGAAAAATAGAAAATAAATGTTTATAAACAAAACTCTCTCAGAAAGATTTTATTCAGCAATTTAATTCACAATAATCATTTAAAAATCTAATGATGTTCTAAGATGAGTTTGTAAATTTAGTTTATATTTTCTTTAAAAAATAGTTTTATTCAATAAATTTGTTAATAAGTTTCAACTTTTGTTTTAGTTAAGTGTATTTTATTATCAGCACTGCTAGGCTGAGTACCTACATTTTGCATGTTAGCAAGTGAGCTTTAAATAGCTGGGATGGAATGTTTAACATCATGGTGCATAGAAATAGCCGAAATACAGATGTAGAATATGCTTATCATCATGTGTTATTTTAGTATAGGGGAAATATGCGTCCAGATCAACAATAGGTTGAGATGTCCACTGCGGAAACATCAGCCGGACGTCTTGAATAGATACTGGTGGTGTCTTTTTAACTAAACTAAAATTGATATTCAACCTTGTTGACCGAGAGTGTATGAAGTAAAAGGAATCCAGTCGGTTTACAACTTAGCCAAGTTGACATTTCAATTGTTCGTTTTCAACTTTGAAATATTCGGAAAAATTTACTTAATTGGAATTTATTTAGTGAAACACGCACTATAAATTAATAATTGTCTGGACTGTTAATAAATAAACATTTGGTGTATAGAATGGATCTTTAGTTTTTATAGGTCGCCTATAATGCTCAATCGGTTTCGATTCAAATCTCTTGTGGTAAGTTTCATAAAAGTTAATAAAAAATAATGACTAACAGGGTTATAATACATTCTTTGTTTAAAAATAACAACAACAAATATATACGGATTTCTTAACATTTGAAGAGCATTTGCCATAATGATGAGAATGATTCGTAGGTTGTATCATAATCAATAATTGCTAGAGAACAATCTATACATGGCTGTCGCCAAATGTATTTTCCAAAGGGAAGCTTCTAAAGAAAATGCATTTATTCCGAAAGGGCACCCTTTTTCCAAAAATATAATATATATCCAGACCCAAACAAACTTTTAGTAACTTCTGAATATTTTATTATCTTCATTATTCCAACAATCAAGTTATGTTCTTGGATAATAATGCGTCAAAACCATTCAACAATACCTCCATTAGTCCAACATTCTACACATCAGAAACTGACCTAAACAAAGCCCGGGATAATAATCCCATTGAGAGTTGTGGGCTGATATTGAAGGCAGTGGTGCATGAAAGCTGTACCACGTGTGGATAACGTGCAGATATGAATTCCTTTCATGCAGCACTGTCTTCAATATCAGCCTAAAATCTCTTAATGGGATGATATCTGAGCAGACAGTCTCTGATGTGTGAGATGTTGGAAAGGTGGAGGTGTTGTTGAACGCTTTTGGCTCTGTGGAATGGCACATTATTATCCCAGAACACAGCTTGATTGTTGGAGTAATGATCATAAAATATTCAGAATTTATTAAACGTTTTTTCGGGTGCGTTTATCAATTGCGGGAGCTGTACCTACTTGTTGCAACTTATAGAAGCATATTTCATCAAATCGGGGGCAACAATCCGGCTATAATGGCTAGAATGCATCTAAAGATATTGCTAAAATGGCAAACAACTGACAAAAGGAAGAGAGCTTTTTGCACCCTTGATCTAGGCGTTTTGTATTTTTTCTATTTTGATACAGTGTAAAATGAACGATTTATATAATTTTTTTGGTATAGTTTGCTGCACTAAGAAGCAGACAATTTCTAATATAACGTGTAAAATATTAACTGCCAATTGAGAAGCAACTCAACCGATTATGATAATCGTTACTTAACCTTGAAGCTGAGAATTGCAAATTCAAAAAATATATAAATCTATCATTTTTGACTTCAAGTTTAACAACCTAACTAATTTTTTCAATATAAAATAACAATTTATCAGCGTTAAATCTATGACGTCACACTTTTATTTAACCCATATATGTATAATAAATGTATCTACTTAACCTAGACGTGGTAACCCTGACAAAACATTATACTTGTATCAATTTGTCCTTTCTTCTTAAATTATTCTAACGGAAGGGTCCATCAGAGTCAGAAGTAACTGAAAAATGGTACTCAAGTATGGCATTTACTAGAGGTTCTTTGGATACCCAGAGGGCTTCAGACACATTGTTGTCTGGCCATACAATTATGATATTGATTTGAAATTAGTACATAATTAAAAGACTCTCATTTTGTCTGAGAAATGTAATAGTTTTTGTCTGGAGAGTAGTGAGCATTGTTCATATTACGACTGAAATTAATTTTAACTGGTTTGTTATTAGTTCAAATATATCTTATGACAAGTAATTGACTCAGAATGATTTTTACTTTAGTTATCACAATAATTTGAATTTGGAGACATATGATTGTCAACAGTTCATATAACCAGCCAAGGGTTGTAGAATTGTCTAATATTGGCTAAATATTGATATTATGAATACGAAAAATATAAGAAAATTTGGTCTTATGGCCTTTTAGTACAGACAGTTACTTCCACGTCAGTGAAAAATAAATGGCACATATTAGATTCATAATTTATATGAATAGAATCCAAGTTAGTTAATACTACTTAGGTAATAATGACATACATAGTATTTATGTACTCTAATTTCAAGAGATGCGTTGCTAGATTCTTACCCTCCTGATTTTTTCCTTAACCTTATTTCTTTATAGGCTCCAATCTGTAGAAAATGGTCTATTATAATGCCTAGCAGTTTTACTGTCTTCTTTAGTTCACAATGGAACTCTGATCCTAATGTTCTAGCTATTAATGCGTCAACGATTCAGACTCAAAATTTGTAGACCTCGATAAAACAACTTTTGTAGGTTTTAGTTGATGCATTAATAACATATTAGATAAAAAAATAGATAAGTACTAATCATAAATATTCCAATAGACTTTTCATATTTTATGAGAAAATTAATCCAAATTTATGTTGGACTTTTTCTTGAATCAGTATTTTGAAACTTAAAGAGTCTATTCTACTGTTATTGTAAGGAAAAAATCTATTTTTGGCTCTTAGGTTGCACCCAAGAAAATTAAAATTAATATTTATAGTGATTTACAATGATTGTTAGCGACATATTTCCAGAATTGATTTTTAAGTATATTTTGTAAATTTTAGACTGACTTCATTTGTTCTGAAAGCTGTTAGTGACATTTTATAAGCGTCAAATCTAAAAAATATCTACAGCCAAAACTGATGTTAGATTGTCAACCTCCCATATCCTTATGTATCTATTTCCCACTATTTTCTTTGAAAAGTCATCATAACATATTAATAAAGATATCGCACTACAAATTTGAATAGATCTATCTATATTTAGAACGAAACGAAGTTTTATTATTGACGTGCAAATAAATTTATTATTTTTTTAATCTAAAAAGACACTTATACGTATACCTACAATTTATTTTCTATGTCTCCCTTTAAAAAGATATTTCAAAAACCAAATCTCAAATGTCAAAGCAAGGCTTTATTTTATAGTACCTACCTATAGGGATCTTGTTCAGCTTAGCTGTGAGAGTTAGTTTATTATTGTATTTAAAGGCACCTAACTTTTTTTTGTAATCCATGACTGATCGTGCTCTATAATTTTATAATCGAGTATTTAAAATACATCGAATTTTTGGTTTAAGCAGGCGCGCTGATGCGGCACAAATTCAATTTGTCTATCGAATTTTGGGATGACTCGGAGAGAAAGAAGTAAAGGAACAGACAAATCATAGGGTAGGTGTATAAACACTGGATATAGCCCAACATTATACTGACTTATTATGTCTACGAAAGTAAAGCTTCTGTTAATCTGAAAATGTATTGATTTTGCTGTTTATATTTTAGGGGTATTATATATTATGTATGATACTTGGTCTGGGTATTTTATATATTTATGTAAAGTGAATTTGTAAAGCGCGTAAAATAAAAAAATCGATAAGTCTGCGTAGCTATAGAATTAAAGCTTATCGTTTTGATTAATGTTCGCTGTTTATGAAAAATATTTTAAATGAAACGAATAGGTCTTTTTTTAGTTTGTATTGCATATTTACACATAAATCGTCTTTATATCTCATGGTATAGTTTCATAATTTTTGATTTACATAATTATCTGTAATTTAGATGGAAATTGTAAAGTGTTTTAAAAATTAAATCATTTATAATTATTTACAAACTGTCTATATTCAAGAAACTAAAATCAACCTTGTATGGAATAAAAATACGTAGATATTCACTAGTCATTATTTTGTTATAGATGTAAAAATAGACGGTATGTATGCATCATAATTAAGAATAGGTATAGGAGCCTCCATTCTGATTGTGTATTGTTTTTATTAGAAGAAATAAATACTAAATACATTTGCAGAATAAGGAAATAGATATGCTGATTAAGGTTGAATTAATAAAAAAGGTTTAAGGGTATCCAAACCTTAAAAAAATATTTAGATTTTTTATCCATGAAATTTCTTTTTATCATCATTGTATTTTATGAAGTCCTAGTAGAAATTGTCAGATAGAAAAATAATAATAAAATAAACGATATTAATATTAAAATATATTTCCAATGAAGAAATGAAAATCAGTGAGGGATACCTAGACTATCAGTCTATATTATATTATGTTTTCTTTTTGTAAAACTTGAGATTTGTGATACGTAAAACTATTTTTATAGATTGACAATAATACAAATTCTCTTCTTTTGATAAATGATGAATGGAAAATTTAAATAATATTATATCAAAATCCACACAAAATGTTGGCAAAACTTCAAAATTCTAATAGGAAGAAAATTTTATTAATTTTTTGTTGCTATTTGAAAGTCAAGGTTTGCAGATTGGTTTTGGCGTTTTTAAAGTGAAAACATTGATATTATATTTGTCTGTAGTCTGTATCCCAGGTTCTCGTCAAGCTAAAGTTATATAAAGATATAACTACAATGTGCCATATAACTTTTCATCTACAACTAAGCTAAGATGATAATATGATAGAATTACACATAATTAATTATACTGAATGAACTGAAACCAGTATTCTGTTTGGAGGTAAATCTGAAAAATAGCCTTCAATATGAGGTAGCAATATTCCATTCCTTACCAATAACTGTTTACAAAGGATTAGGATTCTATTTTATCACCAAATCACAATTCTCATAGATTCACTTTGAAAGACTAAACAATGAACTCTTGCAAGTGAGACATGCCAGGAATTTGGGGCAGTTATACCGTCATCATTTCATATCTTGTGATGATCTCAGCCGATATATCATGGGATTAAACTTAATGGTTGTAGTTATTTCTGGCCTTGATAAAATACTTAATTAGACCTTGATTATTAGATTGACAACATTAAAATAAGCAGTGCATTCTTTGGTAAGAAGCAATATTTGTTTTCCTATCGCATAAATAAATCGTTAACTTTTTTCTTTTTTTAGGAAAGAAAAATCTAATTACCGAT
The DNA here is from genome assembly GCA_034780595.1 of Parotoplana pacifica. Lineage (NCBI taxonomy): Eukaryota > Metazoa > Platyhelminthes > Proseriata > Otoplanidae > Parotoplana > Parotoplana pacifica. The sequence goes on from JAUYWI010081909.1 coordinate 12,487, forward strand.
TATTCATTTTTAAAACAACATTTTGTATTATTAACATTACTACTATCATCAGTAGTATTTTTTTTTAAAATTTATATAATGTCGAAATCTATGTAGATATTGTGTATTATACGATTTTCTTATTTGGGTTCGTATAAAAAAATAGAATTTAAAGTCTGTTTCGATATCCCTCCATATTGTTATCAAGTACGAAAATAAATAATGATATTAGTTTTTATTGTTTTACATTCAATCAATTATATTTTTAATTTTTATTTCTGACTAGATTGTTCAATGGTTTTTGATGTTTGATTAACTAGGTGATATTTTCGATCATCAAGCTTGACTGCCCATCTTAATCAGTTTGGGCGTAGAACAAGATGCACATGATTTTGATTTGGTCTTTAAAAGTTTCTGTTTCTATGTTGAAACCATAATTTTGTCAGATTATTTTCAATTCTATGATGTTTCATCGATAACAATAAAGGTTTTTAAAATATTTTTAGTACTGTTGATGGCTTGCTGCTTAATTCTTTTTGCATGTTTTATTACAGTAATAATTATTTTCCTGAAATTGGAAAAGTAGTACTTTTCTATACGAGGATTTCTATTGCTACCGAGAGAGCGAAGC
>JAUYWI010081920.1:0-13092 GCA_034780595.1 Parotoplana pacifica
GAAACCGAAAGAGAGGGCGACCACCTAGACGATGGATAGACGATATCAAAGAAATGACAGGTCTAACTTATCTTCAAACAGTGCGTTTGGCGCAAAGCAGAGAAAAGTGGCGGATCATGGCAACCAAACTCTACAGGAGACGGCACTGATGATGATGATGATGATGAAGGAATGATTATATTTGGTAGGTAAAAACCATAAAGTAAAATTTGAAGTGATTTATTTTTAAAATTATAACATTCTAAATACATAAGAGACTGCAAAAGCTAAAGAACCAAGTATTTTTAGATTAATCAATTTAACAACAAAACAATTTAAACTGCTTATACTAATAATAGAACAGTTGGATTAACATTTAAAACAAATACGTCCTAATTATGTCAAATCAACTTTTTTTTATTGCCTCAATTTCAAAATAATATTGTTAACCCAGGTTTTAACTAATAGACCGTATAGACCATAGTAGTAGCGAAAATGTGCCCTTATTGGCACAGAGCGGAGGCAGTCAAAAAGTAATTTGGGCTTAATTGACTCAGAATTGAATTCTGAGTTAATTAGGCTCAATTTATTCTTTTACCTGTGTGAATGTGAGTTCTTTTAGTTTTTTAAAAGCGTTGGATTTAATCACCTCAAAGCCTTGAGAGAAAAAGATTTTGGCCAACATCAAAGTGGTGCTCAATCGACTAAGAATTCTTCTGAGTCGATTAAGGCTAACTTTTTCTACCCCCCCCCCCCCCCATTAAATGTGACTGGATGAAACGTTCCTGGTTTAGCAGCAATTTAGCTGGTAATTTGGCATTTTTCATAGCGCTGCAGTGAATTTTATAAATGTTATCCATTATACTTGATATTGGGAGAACAGTTCAGGTATAAATATTTCCATAATTCAAACTAATCGGATCACTTTTGAAAAGGTGGCAGAAACCCGTAAAAGTCACATTGGGAAGAGCGTGAAAGATATTTTGATAAGGAAGATATGTTGTCGACCAAATGTTCGCACCATCATTTATAGACTCTTTAATTGGTTTTCCTGGACTCCTAACAATTTGTAGTGACAGGACTGGCTACTTTAATGGCTCAATTAAATGCATTCCAGGGGTTTCCAGGATTTCCAGCCCTTGAGTCTTGTTATGTCGGGTGGAAGGGACAATGTGATCTGCCACTAGTGTGTTTCGACATAAGTACATGTATTCAGAAGAACGGCTTAAGGGGACAACACTTCCGCTAATTTCTGAGTTTCATTCTGATCTTGGTGCAGTTACACAGTGTACGACACAGGAATATGGATACGCTGACGTGTGTGGGATATTATGATAGACAGGATGTAAAGGAGTATCCCACATTCTATCTTCGATTTTAGACTTGCATCTGTTTTTGAAATGTTTTGTCGCACAAGTTATAATAATCATGGATAGTATCCGCCACACTATTATACATATTCAGGATTATGTTGGTCAGCCAAACTGAAACAAAATGGTGTACAATGTGAACAGCTGATAGACTATCTATACCCTGTTTTAATGTGGTATCCTTGGGGGACTCACTGTACTAATACGTAATCATGTTGTTGCTCATAATAATAAAGTTAGTTTGATTGTGCAGTTGCTCTAAATGACGTCTACTGAAGAAACCAAATCGTTTGCTTTTTCCGGAAGCAAATGGGCTTTATAGTTGGGAAACGACGCAGCCTCTTCCTACCAGTATTATGTAGCACATCACTGATGAGTATGCGATTTATACGCTGTTCCCACCATGTCTGGGTTATGCTTTGGATCTATATCTTGAACTGAGAATAATACTTATCAAAATCCAATGTTGTTGTGTTCGACCAATCACCTTGGCTTCGAGAGTACATTTACAACCCGACGTCAAGCTGCTACTGTAATGTGGAATCAGACAAAAAAATAAGTTGAGGAATATACAGTTCTTGGGAAGAATCAAGATAAAAGAACAAAGATAAAAACAAATTCAACTTGTTGTCACTGATCAACAGATTGAGGAACGGGTAAAAAAACAACTTATGATGGCTCAATAATCTTCACTCCCGACTTGGTGGATTTGTTTGTAAAAAATAGATCAACCATTTTTATGTAGGATTTACCATTCCAAACTAATAATATTTGATTTTTACTACAATCATATTAGTCCTATAGGCCAATCCGTAAGGTCATTGTGCTAAAACCAAAATGTTATGCAACTAAGCTTGCCTGTGACGTGGAAGATTCACAAACAAAAAGGGGCTAAAAGCGCGGTCAAATCTGTTGAGGTAACGATTCAATTTGAAGATTATCGCCGAACGCTAGAATAAATCATTCTGGCAAAGCGAGATTTGGTTATTATTAGCACACGTGAGTACCAGCTATATACAGAGAATCAGAAAAATAAAAGCTTTTCTATGTTTGACAACAAGCGATTTTGGAAGAAAGATGGCTATTCATTGCCACACGGAGATATGGATATTCCCTGCGTACAAGCAGCTGAAGCGGCGGAGCGAGAGCGTTAATCGCTGCGGCCAACATCAGACCACGGGCTAGCAAGTTGGCCACCGGGAGATGACTACCAGCAAGACGTGAAGGATAATATTCCACTTACAAGGGATCCATATATTGACAGAGCGGTAACATCTTCCCTCCATCTAAGCATTGTGTCCCTTTTTGAGCTACTTGCTGCTCTCAAAGATACGATATACAAGATAGCTGGGGTAACAATTTATGCATAAATTATTCCCATTTCAAGGCTTAGTTCAGTCAAAAATAAACCATCACTCTACAAACTAAAATTGACAATTTCATCCAATAGCAGCTCAAAAACAAGTAGTGGCGGCTCTATATGGCACCCGATCTATGTCGTCTATTCTAACGCAACATTAAAAAGATGGAACTGCTATCACTAGATTTCAGCCAAAATGGCCACAAATGATAGCGACCCTATAGTCTGGGGGAGACTATGTAACGACATAATGGATCTACTCCGATATTATTGAACCTCAATTAACTGGCAATATAAAAACGCCTCTCTTACTATCTTACGAGTTGTTCCCACCGAAGGGGAGTCATTTGGAAAGGCAATTGTCAAAACTTACAGGAACTCCCAATATAAAAGGCTGTCAACTCACACGATACAACATATACGTAAAAAGCATATACCTCCAGTGGACTTATTCCAACTGATTTTAAACAAAGATTATAAATGTGACAGTCGGTAGCACTTTCATTCTTCAGTAAATGCTTCCAAGCTCCACAAGACAATTTTTCTAGCTCTGTTATTCGCGTACGGAATACCCTCGTTTGTTGTCATCAAGCTCCAGTAGAAATGGATGCCCCTACGACAAAAAACGCTAAAAGAAGCGGTGCGGTCACAGAGTGACTGGGAAGAAGGCTAAGAATCTAAACTTCGGCGTTGTCGACTTGGACGAGGCTCTATACTACGATTATAGAAAAAAGGGAGCGCTAAGAAACACATCCAGCCTACTAAGAGAAGTGGTCATAGAACGTCTACATCCACGTTTGGTTGGTCAACTAACGGTCGAACGAGTTCATCAATTTCTAACACGTCAATCCGTCCCCAATTTGCTAAGCGGCATCTGCGAATGATGTTAAAGAGCTCGAGGCGGATCTAGTGAATGTGAAGGATAGGATATTGCAACCAATAATAACAACTACAAGTATGTGCCCCTCAAATCTAAACGGTCTGTTCAACATTTCGTCAAAGCAACACACAAAGAAGCGAAAACAAACCACCCCATCAGACAAGGACGAGGCTTTTGACACAGCCGCCAGCAACAGCCCTACAAAACAAATGGTCAAATCGGCAAAGCCGACAGCTGCACGAAGCAATAATGTGGCTGGCTCCCAAACCCCTAAAATTATAAATGATTCGTTATTTTACGACGATGGCAAGGACGACGCAAACAACCCAGCATGGTATTCTGGGGCACAAACTGTGACTTTCTATGCTTTGACAATACTCAACCATTACCTGACTATGTGTAGCAATCTTCTTTATTATCTGACTATGTCCGTCACTATATGTGTAGAACGTTTATGTTGTTTGAGCAGTAATCCTCAGTAGTAACTATGCCCGCCACTGTATACTGCTACTTTGAGTAGTTATTCCCACCCATTATCTGACTACCCGCCACTATATACCGCGGGACAATCCTCATTATGATATATTATTTTATGTGTTGGAATTCCACAAATATATGTTTCTTTCCTTGGTTTATTTTCATCAGTTTTTGTCTCTTTACTTTGAAAGTCATCCCAAATCTATAGTTAATGCTGTAGGTTTGGATTTGGCTTTTATTGGGAATGCAAAACAGTCACCACCAAAACTACAACATAGACCATAGTTTTGGTGGTGGCTTTCACTGGGAATGTGTAGGCATAATGAATGCCACCTAGGTTATATAAAATTGATTAATTTAAACAAATTACCATTACTGTAAAATAGTAAAGGGATTTTTAATCTCAAACCTGTTTTAAACTCGGCTTGTGATTAATTAGTAACTTAGGTGGTATATGCATGTGGTGAGCTTGAAATATGACCATTAAATTGGCGTCTGCAGTGACGGTGTTCATAATTGTGTAACTGCTAAATGTCGCCGGAATTGTATTAAATTGACTCACTTAAACAAAATATATTTAATAAAATATGGTATAGAAATTTACAATTTTACGTGATATGACCATTAATCATAAATTAAACATATACGCCATTTTGTGAAGCATAATGAAACCACGATCGGATCTGTCGTTTCCTTTCAAAAAAGTGTGGTCCACAATGGGTACAGAAATTTATAATTTTAAGTAGTACGAAAATTAATCATAACCTAAACAAATTCGCCTCTTTGTGAGTGTAAATTTCACCCAGCGAAAATTCTAAATTAAAAATTAAATAAATTTTTAATTTACCCGGTAAGAAAATTTTAATTTCCCAATAACCTAAATTGACCCTTATTAACACTTGGGGAAGAGGGAGGGAGTTGGGGTAAATAATACGTTGAGCTAAATGGACTCAGAATTTAATTCTGAGCTAATTAAGCACAACTTATTTTTTGACACCACTGTGTCCGTTTTCACAATACTGGCCATAATAGGTTTTTTTCATACCTACTTCCTTGGAAAAATCAATGACAGAAAATTAAAATAACAATAGGGCCGAACTAGGGCGGTTAATGACGTTACAATGTCGAACATCCAACATCGTCTGATTGACTTCAAACCACTAGCACTTAACCTTTCAGAAATTACTTATGGCTTTGTATAGATTTCTTGGTAGACCAGAGTTCCTATGGATTAAAATGTCATGTCCAAACATACTTATATAAACAAGTAGGTACAATAAAGTGTACATCAATATTTACACTTTAATAACTTAACTGTATATATAGAGAAATTTTAAAACAGTGGAATAGGAAAAAAGAAGAAACTTTCAACAGTTTATTGAATTTTTTATATATCTAAAATACAACTTTTGAAATATGTTCAAAAACAAAGTTTATGTATAAAATAGGATAATTATATGCCTAGGAAATAATCAATCAAGAAGAGATAATTATTTCCAAATTATATAAATCCGTTGTCTGGATCAATTAAAGGAGGTGTTCTATAGAAAATTAATTAAAGTTATGCATGATTAACAAAAACTAAATTTGACTTGTTAGGTAACTTATAAAGAACATCAAGACGTTCTAAACAATATCCAGTTTAAAACAAGAGTTGAGTGAGTGGTAACAAAATTAACAAGAAATGTATATACTAAACTGCTCTCTATAAAAATGTCTATTTTATATGCCATTTCTTGGATATTAGACAAACTGGTTCTAAATTAGTATTTTTTGCTCATTTTTTAAACAAAATTGTCATTTCAAATTTTCAACTGACATTCTAAGATCTGTTAAACACTTCCACAGAAAGTTTATTTATTAAGGTAAATACTTATACTGATGGAAAGAACGCCTTGTCTTGTAGCTAGATCATAATGCAAATATCTCGTGACAAAACAAATTGCTACTAAATAAAACTGATGGTCAAAGTTGACAACAACATGAAATTGGACAATCTTTTCTGAAAAGACAGCGCTGTTCTATTGTTTATTTTGATAAAAGAGAACAAAGAAATTAAGTGAAAATGCAATATTCCAATTATGCTTTATATTACCCCCAAAGAAATGAAATAATAGATAAAATAGATGAAATAAACCTCAGCGCAAATTACTTTATTTTACCCAAAAATTATGGAAAATTCCAAGAAAACATATTGTTAAAAATATAATATACACAATTTTCTACAAGTATCTTGTTAATATCAATATCTACTCTAATAAAAAAAAATTTAATAACTTTGGACTGTCATAAGTTATATTATTATAAAAGATAAAATTAGCACTACTTCTAACTACATCCCCGTGCAAATGTGTAGCCGCACCCTTAGATTTTCATATTTGTAATGTTATTTTTAACAGTCACTGTGAAAAAATTATACGTCCAACAAAGTTAACAAATTTACACAACCTATCCAATGACCTACTTGAAGGTTGTGTGAATAATTTAACTTTGTTGGTCATATAATTTTCTTACAGTGACTGTTAAAATTAACATTAAAAATATGAAAATCTAAGGGTGCGGCGACACTTTTGCACTTGGCTGTATATACATATAAATCTTCTACAATATGAGCTTTTTGATTAAGCAAAAGTTTCATTTCCGGTATCATCTCATACAGCCTAATCTCATTTGAGTTAATCAGGCTTTTCTTATTTATGCTCAAATATTTCAGAATTTTAAAGAAAAAGTTATATTTTTCATTATATAAATAAGTCCTACAATAAATGTAAAAAGGTAAACATTAACAATAAAAATTGTTAGTTACTGGTCACTTCAAATACTAGTTAGCTAGGGGTCACTTCAAATACTAGTTAACTACTGGTGACTTCAAATACTAGTCATACGAATTTAGTAAACAATTTAAATTAATTAAATTATGCAGTCTTGGGTTGCGGTTTTAAAGTGGTCAAAACGGAAGGAAACTATTTATTTCATTTCTATAAATCTTTTAGCTATTTACAATAATAGTAGGTAATCGTTCCCAATAATGACTCTCTAAGTGTATTTCAAATTTAGCTTATTTTGAATTAATAAAATGCTAATGCGGCTCTTTTGATGAGAAACATGATTTATTCAGTGGTTACTGTGATATAAGAAATACCTACTTATTAGCCATTTCAAATAAATCACACTGAAATAATTTGTAATCCCAAAAATACATTTTTCTTTTGACTAAATCTCAGATTGCATCCAAGTCTCTTTCAAAAACAAGAATATTTAAATTTAAATAAAAACATTAAAAGTTTAAACAAAAGAGTTTAATTTCCAGAAGGAAATTGGAAACATTTGACCAAAGGAATCTGACCTTTAGAGCTGACATTAAAAGTTATTTAAAACCTAACAGTTAATAAGAAATATCCATTCTTTTTTTTACTGTAAAATTACTTTAATATAAGTACATAAAGTACTGTTTAGAAAGCATTACTTCTTACCAATTTTTCTTTGGTGGCATTTCCATACTCTGATTGAAGTGACTTTCGCATGCCAAATGCTACGCTTGATTCATACAAAGTTTGATATGCGGACACTGTCATGCGGATTTCATCCCGTACTCGGAGCAGCAGCAAACCTCGTTCAGCGCAGTTAATGGTAACCTACAAGTACAATTTCAAATAAATATACACTAAATTTTGCTATAATTATCTGCTATGCTCGGGAACATCTATAGAACAATAATTTTATCATTTTGACTATAGACAAGTTTTTATGCTAGATGTTTTAGGTTTGTAGAAAAACTTTTTAAAATTTTCATTAGTGCCAAATATATGGAAAAATCGAATAGATATGTATACATGTATGTGAAACAATCTTGTAGAGAGAGAGAGAGCTGATATTTTAAATTAGCCAAGCGTAACTGACAGATTTATAATTTGCATATTACTATATTTATTTTTAACCACCATTCTAGGCATCTCCTTTTATAAACTAGTTTAGTGTGCCACATGTAGTGTGCCATATGCAGACCGTAATGATCGGAAAAATAAACGCTGTCAGTATGACCAGCAAAAATTGATAGGAAGACAGAGGTACAACGCCTGTGCCTTGCTCAGCGCAATTTCATTTGTGCAAATTGTCTTCCTGTTAGAGCTGATGAATATTGACTATCCTGGTAAATAATGTTCGATTACTTCATATGCTTTTACCAGTACTTTTTGTACAATTAGCACGTTTCTATCATTTAGGTACTCCATAGATAATTATCATGAGTTTAGGTGCTACGTTGTTCTAGTTGCTTTTGTACTTGAACATTTAATAAACGTTTCTTTTTGACAATAAAAGCAGAATTCTTTACGTAGATAACTCAAATTTGTTAACGTAGATTAACCGTTAAAATACATTTAACTTATCAATGTTTAAGGCCCACTATAAATTCTGCATCTAAAAGTTTATATTTATTACTTATCATTAAATATATAAGCAAAAAACAGTAACAAAATGTTTTTATGTTAACAATCTTATCAGATTAATATCCAGTTTGAAATCAATATAAATTTTAATATAGAAAATTATAAAAAAACAACTTTGTAAGCATCATATATAATGCATTATAGAATGATAAAAATCTAAACTTCACATGTTTATTATATTTTAGCCATTCCAAAATTAATATAATGATTTCAGAAAAAAATATTAGGCGTAGGTACCTATAAAAATAAAATAAATATATATCAATCTGTAGCACAATGTTTTCCTACCAAGTCACATGGTACAACCATCTTTTCTACTTACTGTGAAAATGATCTTTTTATCCTTTAGTCTATGAACATCAACAACATCAGTTCGAAAATTACAATTTGTGTGTCTCCAGTAATCACTATGGCCACTGAGTAACAATAAACTTTTCAGATTTTGGCCACTAAAAAGTTTCTACTAGACTTCAAAAATTGTTTATACATAGTTGATTATAACAAATCGTTGAATGCAGGGTGGTGGTCGATAGAAAATTTGTTTTGAACCCCGCTTATTTTTCACACAAAAAATAGACTGATGTTACAAAACATAGCACTTATAAAGGTTCAAATTTCTTTAAGTATTTAATGCAGATTCGTGTGGTATTTAAATGCTTCTCAGTTTACCTTCAAATTTCTGTTTTTCTATCAATTTATTACCTTGTAACTACATATAATCTCATCCATTACGGTATAAGATCATTTTATATCTATTTTTTTCTAATATTAGAAATATAATACTAAAGTAGTTTATAGTTATCATTTAAATTTTACATGTACATAAATAATTTTGTAAGCCTGCTTTAGACACTTTAGGTATGAATTAAACTTAATTTCGACATAAATTAGAGTTCCATAATACTTGCGAACAAAATTATTCAAACAGTAACTCGAATATTTAGTGTATTTAGTAAAAAAATATAAAACTCAATGAATACTGTACAAGATTAAACATGTTGAATCAATAAAAGAATAAACCCCAATTTAAAAGAAATCTTTTATATAAAACTGAAAAATACCATAAAGTTATTATTATGTGTTTATCTACAGAATACACATTGTAAATTGAATTTCTGATGCATTTGTTTTTACTTCAATCACAACTCACGGTCTATAAACCTTATTGAATTGACTATAGTTGTTGCTAGAGGCGTTATTTCTATTGTAAAAATTAGTTAAAATGTTGAAATAAAATGTTTTGTAATAAAACAAATAATTTTTAACAGCTTTTTTCTAATTATCTAGATAGTTGGTACTAAGCTCAATTGTTAGTGGTTTGTTATCAGGAATTAATTTTAAAGAAACTATTGTTATTTAACAAATATATGGATTTTTCAGAGTTCAATGTCACCTTGTTATTGTTTTCTACTTTGCCTCGTACAACTGTCAAATATAATAATTCATAATTTACCTGTCTAATTAATTCATCAAACACTTGTGAATATAGCTCGCGACGTACAGGACAAATTCCAGTCTCCCTAGCTTGACGCTGTTGTAACCGTCGATCAAGGTCCTCTTGCATATTTACCAAATCAAGTCTAGTAGCAGGAATACTTGATACCTGCTGTACCCATAATTGACCATTCTCTGTCCATTCGCGTGGAGGTAAGATTGCATTTAGAATTTCTTCAGATTGTTGTTTGGCCCTGACATCAGCTGTTTTCTTATCATTATCAACCAATTGGCCAACATCAGTTGTTTGTGGAGGTTTCACTTTGAAACATGGTGCCTAAAAATTGAGAAGACATCTACTTATCAGTTAAATATGAAATAATTGGATGCAAATTGTTGAAAAGAAACACAATATTATGTGACATGTAATGATACCTTATGATTTACAATATTTTAATTTTATCAATTATATAATTTACATTTTGAATTATAATTTATAATTGTAATATTACAGAATTAGAACAATAGTTATTTTTTTGGAAACCTATCTAGAACCAATCTACAACTTTTTCCATTTTACAAATTTCTTGAAATCCAAAACTGGGACTAATACAGTATGAAATTTCAATTATTGTCTTATAAAGTATACTTTTGCCTATTTTATATGCATTATTTTACTTATAATACTAATGTTGAGAAAAGACTAAAGCTGAAAAATTTATTTTATTATAATTTTGCAAATTTTCGTATAACACTTTGTCAAGCAAACAAAAAGTGTTATACGAAAATTTGCAAAATTATAATAAAATAAATTTTTCAGCTTTAGTCTTTTCTCAAAATTATCTCAACAAGCTGATGGCGAACATAAACCATAAACCTTATAATATTAATATTAAAATGGTAATACTGAGAAATACTAATACAATAAATATATTTACAGTCCTTATCTTTTTTTCAATTTTATAATCTATCAAGGAATCAAAATAGGAAACACAAAAATTCAGGCTCACAAATTGCAGAAACTAACCCCCCTCTTTTGTCATTATAGATCTTGTCCCCCTCTAAATCCAATATTTTTGATTAGAGTGTATTCTTCTGTTGAATATCCATTTCCAATCTTGACTGTGTCTTTTGGAGTTCAATACTAGAAATAGTTATTGTTTGAAGAATACTTTGTTGGCTTCAGCAAGTGCTTCTTCTGCAATTATCACTCTGACTTTCTTGTTTGATATAATCTCTTCAAAATGTTTAACATCATGTAGAGAATCAGATTTTTGTTTTAAACTTTTTGCTATAGATTCTTCTTTACATTTTTGCAATTCCTCCTGTAATAATTTCTGTGCCTCCAAATCAGCTTAGTGTTTCTGATAGTTGCATTTCACAGAAGGTATCAGATTCTTTGTAAGTAGAATCTTTAAAATTACATTTGCATTGAATTGCATCCTTTACAATTCTGAGTGCAACTAAAGTGTCCTCACCAATAGAAGTGCCATATACAGCTATCATTGCCTTGTTGATTGAAACTCCTCCTACAGGTGCAGAATTTCCACCAAATATGGTGGCAGTTCTGTTTCCACTTGATAATGGATTCATTGACTTCTGACAATTCATAAATATTCTTCCATTGATCCAATATGCAAAGAATTGTTGACTTCAAACTAAGCCATCTTGAACCCACATATCAAAGCATAAACAATGCAGCAACTTCAGTAACCTCTTCCAATGAATATTTCAGAAAAAAAGTAAGTCTAAGTCTAAATTGATTAACAGAATTTTAAATATTTTTAGAAAACAGTTTTGAACAATATGCAATGTATAAGATCCAAGTTGTCCCATACTGTTTTTCTAACTCATTTGTAAGTTTCTATATGAATAATAGGTTTACATTAGGCCCATCCATTCCAATGTGAAGAAGATACTCTGCACTTAATTCCAGCTTGCCATTCATAAATTTAATAAAATGTTGAACTAAATCATCAGCTGCTCCAGTATTAGATGTAGGCATATTGTTTCTTTACTTGGGAAGTTTTGGGTTCATCAGAAAGGTATACAAAGGGTACATTTTTGTATTACCTAAACATGAAGGGAGCAAAATTTAATGTATTAAAAAATAGAGATTGATAACATGGAAGATATTTTTTTAATGGAAATTTCTGATCACTTCCTGGTCTATAAGACCTACTGCACCTATATTTTTTAAGTATTTATAAATTTCTTTATATAGAAATGGCTCTGATTGATATAAAATGGATTTTTTCTTCTAAAGTAAATTTCTTCAAATATAAATGGCTCTAGCTATGGACCAGAATTGAGAAGGCAACAGATATGGATCAGGACTGAGAATGAAGCAGCTATTGTGGACTTAGAAGAGGCTGACTATGGAGAAAAACTGGAAAAAAAATCAGGAATGAGAAGGGGCCAGCAATGTACCATGACTGAGAAGAGGCTAGAATTGAGGAGGGACTGGCAGAATTTGAACATAGTTAACTAAGAAATATATATGTAACACTTCAACAAATTTGATATTACTGAAATAATGATGCATTGAACTTAGGAGATATGAATGATCTTATAACTTCATATGGTTTACTTTAAAAGTGACTGGAGATTGAATAGATATATAAAAACCAAATAAAACAATGTATTTTTTGCATGAAATAATTAGTTGGGGATTTCTGTAAGTGGCTCAAAATTGGTAGACATCATAATAGTTTCACTGACATGGTAGGTTTATGATAGGAAGTGAACATCTGATTTGAGCTTCAAATTATTTGTTAAAATATTATTGATTTTTGGAAAAATTACACCAAAAAAATGATCTGAGAATGCACTTGGCAGGTCTTGAATTATAAACATTATTTAGCAGTTTATAAAAATAGCCTTATCTACCAAGGCAAGGGTCAAATAGACTAAACTGATAAAAATGTTTGAGACACTTACAATTTCATTTTTTTCCATTTTTTAAAAGCTTTATTATAATAGATTATACAAAAATGGTACAACGTTTTATGTGATTATATAAAGAAAGCAGCTATGGCTGTGGAAATATCACCAACAGTATATAATTATACAGGGTGTCCAAAAAGTTCCGCCCGATTTTTATTACAAAATAAAAGCAAAATTAATCCATTATACAGATTTGGA
>JAUYWI010081931.1:0-13091 GCA_034780595.1 Parotoplana pacifica
GCTCACTGATTGATATTCATAGGCATACTCATTGTGTGCATGTGCTGTTACGTAATTATATGCTAAAATTAGAACTTATTAGACGCACCATGTATAACAATTTAGATTTTAAGATTATAAAATACCAGCGTATGTCTATTATAATCAAGTGATAACAAGAGTAGAGCAATTCATACTTAGGCCGAAACAGCTCTTCTGAGCTATCACTTACGAATAGTATGAATAAGTAGTATATTTTCATCAGACTTTTTCTGTTTTTTATTACTTTTAAACACAAAAGTAAAAAAAATCATTGTTAGTAGAATTAAGTCATTCTCTAGAAATTGGAAATGCCACAAAAAAAGACGAAATATATCCCAAAAATTGGCTTATATTTGGCGCTTGCTTTGTAAAATTTACAAGATATACAAAGTTTGATAGTCCCATCTTTGTTGAACCAAAAGAAAACTTACCAATTCCATCATGATCCGAATATGTTTCTTAAGTTAATTTTAAACCGACCGCGTTCAATTTAGTTTTAAATTAGCTTAGCAAATGCAGTTTTCCAATAAAGCATTACACCAATATATGTATATGTGGTACTTTTGAAGCAGTGAGACTGACGCAAAGTAGAGAAAAGTGGCGCATCATGGCAGCCAACCGCTACAGGAGACGGGACTCATGACGACAATGAGCACCTTTTTAACTTCACTAATATCATCACGTGTATAGATTAGATTAAAGTACATCGGTAACTGCGCCACTAAATTGTGCTTAAAATAGAAATTATTGATTTATTCTGTGACTGAAATAAATATGTCTTCCATCTATGAAATACATTTTAGAATTTGGACTTTGTTAACTTCATCATTTATAAAAATATAATTTATCGAAAAGCATATTGACCTTTAGAAGATAATGAGAGCTGATGACATAATATGTGAGCAGAATACACATTTTGTTCTTTTCGACTTTAATGTTCATTCTTTTTGTAGCCAAGGTCGACAGGTAATCAAGAAACACTAAAAGAGTTAGATATATTAAGCCTAGCAACAGAGAAAAATTATAGAAATAAGGTTTTATGTGGTGAAATGACCATAGAATCATGTATGTGTGGCACACTTTTATCAATTAGCTTATTGTATGATATATTGGTTGTCATGAAAACAGTTGCCAAGTTACAAATTGATTTATAGCTTCACATATGGTAAAGAAAACTGAAGTAGAAGGGATATGAATTATTTTATGTGCTGTAGGTAATGCTATGCTGGGGATCTTAGCCAGAAAGTTGATCAACTGAAAGTCTATATGACAGCTAAGATGATGAGATACTTAATATGTTGTGTAAAAATTGGATGCTACTAACTATGGTTGTATTCCTAACAACCGATTTTGAAATACTGTATCTTCTAAGCTGCTTTGATCAATGGCTAAACAATTTATATAAATTTCAAGTGATGAAACATTTCATCTTTTAATAAGAAAGACTAAATGTTGCTTATTTCCAACAGTGCTATACCGGGATGAGCTTTGTAGCTAACAGCCAAATTGCTTCATCTGGGGTATTGACGTGTCTACAGCTTTTCTGCATTCTTCTTCATATCTGCATTTAAAATGCATCGGTCTTCTTCTTATCGCTTTCCACCACTCAGAACCATACAACGTATGCTAAAGATTAGTGTCTTCAACATTGTCTTTATCGTTTCTACTTTCAGATCTTGTTTTTATAAATGATGTTATTGTTTGAATGTCTTCTTAGCATCATGCGCATGATATAGTTATTTCCACCAGATAGATCTATTAAATTGTTCTCTTTGTTGGCCATAACAATAATGTAATTAGATTGTTTCCTTTTTTGATATTCTCTTTGTCTTTGTCTTTTTCTCCGTTGATTTTCATATTGACATTATATTGCTTTATCATTGAGTTTATAGAAGGTTTGGTAGAGTTTCAGTTCATTGTCTGTTGTTAACTGATATTAAATAAAATCGAAAACATTTTACTTGTACGTTATGAAATGATTGGCATCTAGATGTACTGCCCATATATCTTTTGTTTCAGTCTTGTTGGTATACGGACAATTGGTAATTATTATGCGACTGTTTCATTACGAGGGGAAAGTTGTTTTAGTCATTGGTTTTCATTATTATTATACGATACTGACACAATACATATTGCACAATATTGGGTGTAACTAGCTATTTCCACTTTATGTTTTATTTCCCTCATAAATTTCGATTTCACAATTAGAACTGTTCAATTTGCTACATCTTGACTATGAAACCTAAGCATTATCGCAGGTAGATGTTGTGATATTTTTTACTTATTCATTGTTAACAGAAAATTCCAGTTAAAGTGCTGTTTACTATTCTTATTGCTTAGAGAGAACTATTTTTTACCATTTAGAAACAGGGAAAACTGTGTAATCATGATGCTATAAAATGACGGCTGACGGTTGTGATAAACACTTTTGGATTTGTAGCTGGGTGAAGTAAAACGTGATGGCAAATCGTTGCTATCTCGTTGTGGTTCTCCTCTGTTTGGTGTGTGTACCGCTGTTCACCAAGACTTTGGAAATTGGTAAGTTGCATATTACCGGATTTAAAAAATAGTTACGGTTTATACTGAAGCAAATATTCCTAGAGTTATAGATAGCTACGTTGGATAGTATGGACAGTTATAGATAGCTACATTGGATAGTATGGACAGTTATAGATAGCTACATTGGATAGTATGGACAGTTATTGATAGCTACAATGGATAGTATGGACAGTTATAGATAGTTACAGTAGATAGTATAGACAGTTATAGATAGCTACATTGGATAATATGGACAGTTATAGAGGGCTACATTGGATAATATGGACAGTTATAGATAGTTACAGTGGATAGTATGGACAGTTATAGATAGCTACATTGGAAAATATGGACAGTTAGAGATAGCTACATTGGATAATATGGACAGTTATAGATAGCTACATTGGATAATATGGACAGTTATAGATAGTTACAGTGGATAGTATGGACAGTTATAGATAGCTACATTGGATAGTATGGACAGTTAGAGATAGCTACATTGGATAATATGGACAGTTATAGATAGCTACATTGGATAATATGGACAGTTCTTGATAGCTACATTGGATAGTATGGACAGTTCTTGATAGCTATATTGGATAGTATGGACAGTTCTTGATAGCTACATTGGATAGTATGGACAGTTCTTGATAGCTATATTGGATAGTATGGACTTTTATAGATACATTTAATTTAATTTATTGAAGTAACTATATATTTATCAATGAAGTCTGAGGGTAATTTCATGACATTTACTTCAATTTGTTTTATTTTGATAGAGCTAACTATCTTATGACTCTTTTGTTTAATTGTAGTTAATGTAGTTAATTGTTTAATGTAGTTCGTATATTTTAACCAAATATGTAGTTAATTATTTCAAATATTCAAAACCATTCAGACTTCTCTATAAAATTGTTTTGCGCTATAAATATGCAAAAAGTTCAAACTGTTTAGTCTATTTTATAAATGTAAAATGATGTATCTCAGTACATTTATATAGTTGTCAACATTTTTTTCTTTGATAAGAATCTCGTTTTAATCCGTTCTATTAGGCCACTTGTCAGTGTTGTTGGTGCGGTTTTGTTTTAGACTTTTACCTGATATCCCTCATTTCTAAGTACTGTTACAGTCTATCTACAAAACTAAACGACATTTCCTTGTCCATCATTGAAACCGGTTGCATTTTAGGAACAATTTTGAAAACAACAAAGAACAATTTTTGAAATGGATTATTTCAAGCATTTGAGTTTCAAAAAGCATAAAACAAATAGTTAACTTTTGGTTGAATTTGTCATTCTAGATTTTAAATTCTTTGAGCTATAGATTTCCAATATTTAGCGCATTTCCAGAAGTCCTATAATCTTCTAGCAATGCAACCGATGAAGCTCATAAAGTTAAAGGCCCATTGCCATAGGACTAGATAAACCAATTATTTTATAGTGAACTACACAACGGTGGTCTTTAGGACGAACAAGATTTGACAGAGAAAGAAATAAAACGCTGAGGGAAAGAATGACTATTAGCGAATTGACAGGAAAACTGAAGGCGGGGAGGCTCCGGTGGTTAGAAGGAGACAGGTGGACTATGTGGGTCGAAGAGTCAGAAAGATGACGGTGGCAAATAGGGGGCTCGGAAGACCCGAAGAGAAATTGGAAGACCATATCCGTGACAATTTGGAGCCAAAAGGGGGACCCCATGGATCACCAGAAGTGGGTTAAAACCGGCGACCCACCTTAATGTGGAAAAAGCGAGAAAAAGAAGAATATAAGGACACAGATATTTTGTTGAGAATATTTTACAACTTGTGAACTCTATTGACTTTCAAATGTGACAAATGAAATTGAAAATGGTCCCACAGTCTACAACACAAGCTATCTCCCTTTAACAATCGTTCTGTTGAGGCTGGCAATGTCTTTGTAAATGTGTACCTACCAGCTGTTCTTTAAATTAGTTCATCGCTTCAAGAAAAAGTGTCTTGATATCTGAGCAATGTGTTTGCACTTTTGTTTGGTTGTTTGTTAAAGTCTAACAAAGAAACGTATTAATTGTAAAAAATAAATTAATAGTTATCCAAAGTTTCAACCTAAAAAAACATTATTTTAGTTTTAGAACATAAATCACCAAATTTTGTTCTAAAAATTATAACAGCAATGCATAGCTCTTTACTATCTAATGAGTTTGGCAAAAAGACGTACCTACATTCCTACTGTAGCAATTTTGTTATTGTAAAAGAAACACACTAATAAAGACTAAATACTTTTAGGCCGCAGAGAAATTTAAATATTCACGTAGTTTAATGGACAGTGATTCAAGTGATGAAACTCAATCAAACTATTTGCGATAATAGATGTCAAAAACAAGTCTAATTTCAAAAGTCCTGTAACACGATGACGACGTAATAGTTAGCGACTGACCTAGTACCATTGTCATTGACATGATCGAATTATCTCGTGTTCGTTCTCTTTGTTTAATTACAGACCAATCAGTACTGGATGCCGACATCTTCGGAAGAGACGCAGGTCAGTGCCAACATTCATCAAATCTCTGCAATGTTAAAAGTAGACGCTTTGCTTTAAATGTATAAACCAACAAACGTTGTGTTTTGTGTAGGTATGAACATTAATTGAACAATTATTCGCAATGATCATTTGTTGGTTCTTTAAAGCTCTTTTGTCGTGTGTAGTTTGAAAACATAAAATCAAATCAAATCGAGCTTATTAATAATTGAAGACGACCTAAACATCGTTATGTACCTATACTAATACTACTGTTTCTAATTTAGAAACAATGAACTTTTAAATTAAATGCGTACCTATGGATCTAAGCACACAGTTGAGTGGCTTAAGCCAATGATTGTTACCCCCGGAACCAGTGCACCAGATTTGGCACATTTGGATATACTTTGGACCAAAGAACACCGTTTTGTAAACCATTGACTCATATTAAAACGTGGCATCATTGTCCAAATAATCATTAACGGACGTAGCGAGTCCTAGCGATTATTTAGAAGGTCAAATGTCCCTGATTACCATTTTGTCATTTCCAAAATTGTTTTATCAAAAAGCGTGCCATCAATGTCGAAATCAACATCAAGGAATTAGAAGGAATAATTTCTAACATTAAATTTCATTTTCAAGAATCCATAATTATCAGTGATAGGTCGTTATCAAAGGTCAAATTTCCCGAAATGCAATCTTTTTTTTTCTAATTTCAACCTATAAACCGGGCTCTAGATACATAAAGTATCGTATCTGTACCCGAACAATATCTGGAGAGCGCGTTGTCTCACAGAGCCCAGATTATTTCGGTTAGTCCAGATAAGATAGCTAGGTTGCATCACATCCAGATTGGGCCCAGCTCCATTCCATCTAGATGTTATTTGATTGTAAGCTGCGGTTCCCTGTAAATAGATGGACGACATCTTTGTTGAAGACAGAAGCACAAAATTATAAAACAATACAAAATCTGACGTGAAATGTAAATAGGATAAACTTGTCCGCTATGTACAATTCAATTCCAATACCATGTGATCTGTGAAGCATGACGAGGCTCCACGTACAATTCAATTCCAATACCATGTGATATGTGAAGCATGACGAGGCTCCACGTACAATACAATACCATTTACCATGTGATCTATGAAGCATGACGAGGTGGCTCTACATACAATACAATTGCAATACCATGTGATCTGTGAAGAATGACGATGCGGTTTCCTCAATGCTGTTTTAGGGCTATCAGTCGTGCATGGTCGGCCTTTTAAGCAGCCTCATTGTCTAATAGCTAATGATGTGATATCCACTTGTTTCTACAATTGCATTATCCAATTTGTTAAACCAATTTATCAGAGACGCCATATTGTCCTCAATGAATCGAGCAACCTCTGCTGCAATATATATTGTACATACTTGATTGATAAATTACTTTACTAACAGGAAACACGAAATTATGAACTACGCAATTATGACGTTGTAATCCATAGATCAATAGGACAAAGCATTATGCATCTCAATCCGAGTACATCTACAGAGTGTCATGAAACAACACACGTGCATCATAGACATACGGCCGAAGACAATTTTAAAATATTGATTTAAGACCCCAAACATCGATATAAACCTAAATATCAAGAGCAAGCATTAGCATCAGTAAGCATATGATTAGTTGGTGCACGGATATCGTTATAGAAAGAGAACACTGCAGCCTGATCGGGAGATATTTACCCCCAAATTTAATTGTTGATTTAAACGGGAAAACGTTAAATGATTTGGTTATAAAACTATATTTATATAAATATACTTTATGTTCTACATGTAAACAGAATGGCCGTTCTTTTGAAATTCAGCGAATAAAAGTTACGGATGCTACAAATCACATATTAAATCAAAACTAGTGATACCGTGCATTGAATCTGTGTGTTCAATCTAGTTATGCAATTTTAATTTTATGCTAGCGATCAATCACTAATAATACTTTTCTGTTTGTAATATCTTGAAAACATGGCAAAAAACGGCAAATATTAAATGTTTGGCTTTGACCTCGGGCTAAAATTCACATATTGCATTTAAAATGTAATGCTGGCGATGATGATTTGTTTAGGTCATTAGTAGCACGTTTTACGAAATGTGACCGTTAATACAAAGATATTGACAAATTATACATGGTTTTAGGAATTTTAAGTTAATGCTAAATTTGAATCGCTGGTTTTCAATAACAAACAAATTACACAAACGTTCCTTTACCTTAAAATTCGCTTAATCTTCTTCAGAAAAGTTTGCTTTGGTTCAAAATATATACTTTGGGGCAACATTTAGTGGGTCGATCATGTTTGAAATATGCGAAGCCCACTAAAATTGATAATTGGCTAAAAATAAGTGTTTCCCCACTGTCAACTGAATCTAATCGATATCTGTTTCAAATTGTTTCTGGAGTAGATATTACTTGCCAATTGTCAACAGAATATCTTTTTTAAATATGTAAATTGAGGTTTATATTTTTCCGACCAAATGATTAACAATCTGTTGTTGTTTCAAAAACAGTAAATTGTGTCTCTATAATTACAAATTTTCAGCTACTGGGGGCATAACATTTCGAGGTCAACCAGTTCCAACAAGTTGTCAAAGTGCAGCAAAGTGCAGTAATGCTGATGACTGCTATAAAACTGCTAGCTGTTGTCTAACCAAATTGGCCAATGACTGGAGAACATTGACACGTGATTATCAACCAAATCAAAATCAGATAACATGTCAACCACTTGTTACTTTTGTCAATCAAACCACAGCTGAAAGAACTACTGAGACTTTCTTTGTCCATTCTAAATGTCCGCCTTAATTATTGGTGGCGGAAGAAGTTGTAAAATCATGCGATGAGAATGATAATTTTGACAAACTGACCATGGACATTGAACTTAATCCCCAAAACAAAACAACTAGACTATACAAAAATCGATTTTGTACTCAATGTTTCAAAAGCTCTGCTCGTCAACCAAATGTAGTTCAATTAAAGCTGATTGCTGTTTGTCCAACAAGTGTCACAGACAATTGGAGTTCAGAAAGCAATGCTAAACGATTCGAACATTTTGTTAGGAAATGCACCCCACTGATGACAATGAAATCTTTAAACACGGTAAATGAATTTCTATCTAAGCAATCAGAAGCTTTCCAAAACCTTGAAGCCATTTATAACAGCCTGCCAAGGTGTTCTCCCAATGGTAGCTACAGGAAATCAGAAATTGCTAACGTTGATGATCTAACGGAATGGTTCTGTAGTGCTTCAGCACCCTCGCCATGTCAGGAGGATCAAACAAAACACAATTATTTCTGTTCTCTTGTTATTGGAGGCATTCCTTGTATAGAATGCAGCAAACCGATACATTCGGTCAAGAACTTCACTGTCCAAGACTATCCTCCAGATGCTATTGGTTACGACAAACGTCGACAAAATCACAGCCCACTGGTACTTTATAAAAATATATCACTGGCTGATAGCAAATGTGGTCAGGACAGCAAATTTCCAATAGTTTCGAAAAACGGTCTTGAATTTTGTTTGAAACACCGATGTACCAAAAACGAGGTCCTTGTTTTTGAATATGGAGGTTGCTATAATGTCTGGAAGATAATGAGTATTTATGTCGAGTTTTCCGCCTCGGACAAAACAACAAGAATCAAAATAGCTTCCGAATTCTACAATGCTGTTTTCCCCAAATATAAAGATGATGTGGTAGAGATATTGAACTACGATCAAACAATCTGGGACGTCTGGCTTGGAAATTCATCATTCACTGTTAGGGTAGAAAGCAATGATGTCACAATATTGATGCACATGTTTTTTTTCGAAACCGAGGGCTACAAATTAGCTGCACTGAAGGACCTGAACCGAACAATAATCAATGTAAAAGAAGACATGACTGTGTATGTCTACGATACGCCAGAGCCAATATATGTTTCCCAGCAATCAGATGCATTGGACTACATGCAGCTTCACACAACAGATGATTTTCAATCAGCAAACACAACGGAATTTAAATACGCACTGCAAAACAAATCTCTTTCCCTTGAAACAGGCTCTTTGACTTTTGAAGTAGTGGATAAATGTACCGCCACTGAATATTACAAAGCGGTGAGCAATGACCAATCATTGCAGAACTATTTGCCCCTTATAAAGGCCTTGGGTCCAAGAAGTTTTGTGGGAACAGAGACGTTTACTGATGAATATCTCATCCGATGGGACTGTTTCCCACCAGAATGCGATCCAAAGTCTTACAGGGAACTCCGCAATGGAATCACCTACTGCAAGCGTGCTGATTGTGAACCCGGCGCTGTCTATGACGACCAATGTTCTACTTGTACCAACCCGGAGTTGAGCATGAAAATGGACATCCAATTTCAACCAGCTGATGCAGAAATGGTTTTGACAATGACAACGAAGTTATTTTGCATACAATTAAATATTGATTGCGTACAATTGAAAAAGCTTATTGTGACCAGAGAAATCACCAAACTCAGTTGGATTCGTGGATGCGCGAGGTCCCGTTATAACTTATCTGATCAAATTGTGGAAATTACACTTATCAATATGACCTCAACAGAACGCACTGCAGTTATTGCTCTTATTCAAGAAACCTTTTCAAATCAGATTCTTGGTCTAAAGTAAGTGCAATATGCAACATTTTGACAAAAAAATAATATTTATGGATGTCATTTTTTACTTCACAAAAATGAATTATTCAGAATTTGTGTAGACGTGCGCTCTGTAAATACCTTTATCTATTTTTTTGTATGTGAATTTTAGTGTTGCCATAAATGTCTTCAATAAACTGCAGCCACTTGTTGAAATTCAAGAAAAACAAAGAACTGACGAAGAAAGAGCTTACTGGGACGAAGAATACAACGCCACTAAAACAACGTATGAATTCACATCAAATGGCCTACGAAATGTGACCAATTCGCCCTTAAATTATCGGCGAACCAAATGCAATTTTCAATTGATCAATCTGTTTGGAGCCTTAGTGAAGAACAGAACAAGAATCGACACTTCCTTCATGGAAAATGAACAGTTGGTAAGAATTAATGCTTGTTTCTATAATCATAGATATCGAGAGTAAAGGGAAATCGGTTTGCAAGTGTCCGGGGCATGATTTTTATACTCTATGTAGGTAGGAATGCATATTAAAGGAGTGGGACAGAGAGAGGATGTTAGTGGCATTATTTTCAAAAGAGGAAATGCTGCCGCCAAGCTGGTTGGAGGTGTGAAACTCTCTTTACCCGCCCAGGGTGGTTATTTTGAATTTGTTATTTTCTCATCAGCTGGGCAGAGCTCTGTTAAATTTATGTCTCCCAAAAAAGTCGCATTAAAGGCAGAGCACCGGCCGCTGTTGAAGGTACAAAAAAAGATAAAGAAAATGGCTTTGTACTAGCTAAGTTCATATACATATGCATAAAGATCGGTTGAGATAGTCTTATTAAAATTATCACTAAATGTCATAGATCTTGCAAGGAACATCTTGTATACACATAAAATACATAAATTTATAAAATAACGTACAATAGTTTTGCAGTGGAACGGTAATTTGTTTTAAACAATTGTCGGTACCTGCATTTTAAGTCAATTGGAGGTTCTCTAATGGTCTAGATATTTGGTCGTACGCATAAAGCCTCAATTCACAGGGGAGGAGTATATCCTAATCATATTTTGACTATTGTTATACCACAATCAGTACAATTTTTTAAATCCCATTTGTGCATATCAACTCAAGGTAATTACAAACCAAGGGACTGACAACTCAACGGGCATACTATAACAAGGGAAAGTAAATTCACGGGAAATGCTATAACAGGGCACACACAATTATTAACAAGGGACTGTCACTTCAAGGGACATACCAACTATTACAAGCGACACTCAACTCAGAGAACATACTACAACAAGTGACAGTAAATTCAAGGGACCTACTATAACAAGGGACTATCAACTCATGCAACAAACTAAAACAAGGGACATCTTTTCCATTTTAATAAAACGATATCAAAAACGGCCATTTCGACAATCGTAAATCTGTAAAATTGCCATTCCAAAAAATGAAATGGAAACTAACCTATTTTGTGTCAATATCAGTTCTTTCTATTACATTTTAAAATTTATGATAAATCCTGTGAATCTAGGTAACTGACACTTTCAAGAATAATTCACGTGGAGGAAGACAAATTTTCCAATTTAACAAACACATCGTGGCGATTTGGAACTGTGGCCCCGGCGGAACAACTCGAAAAACCACAGCAACAACAACAAGTAGGTTACGAATTACCGTTAGACAAGGTACAGACACTTTTATTTGATTTAAATGCATAATATGTCTCACCTACTGGTCGAACAGATGATTAGACTACATAATTGGTTTTGTCTGGAAAATGTTTTATTTGGCATTGCCGACTACAGCAACGACGACCACCACTGCTCAGGCTGTGATTATTGCTGGCTGATGAGGCCCAGCAAGACCGAAACAACTGTCCTGGGGGTATCACCTGCGAGTAGTATGAATAAGTAGTATGTTATAATATAATGGAAATAAAATTAGACAAAAGATAAAACCTATAAAGTTAATTATATTTCTATTCTCTTATATTATCCAAGATTATGGTGACTAACAATAAGTAGTAAGTTGGTTCTCTATTATTGCTCTTGACATAATTTAATGAAAATTGCAGACAACAGCAAGAACAATCATCGCTAAAAATGGACATAGCAACAGTTTCCAAAAAAAGTATTAATTGAAAGTATTACAACAACTCAGTTTCAGCGATTGACTAAATATAAAGTAAATCTGAAATATAGATGTATAGAAAGATAGAGATAAATCGATAGAGAGAGAGGGCACGATAAATCGATAGATAGATAGAGTATGCCGAAATGCGACATGAGTGTCCAGCAACAGTTGCTAAGTGAAAGAAGGTTAACATCAAATCATTAATATGTTCTGTATATGCATCATTAGTTGATAATAAATAAAATACTGATCAGAGACATCTGTTAAAAAATTGGTTTATTTTACAAATTGGAGCCATACTAAATAAACGTTAACTGCGATTAAAATATACTACTTGTTGATATTACTTGATAATGGTATCCCAAGGACAGCTGTTTGACCACATTATCTTCATTTTTCTTTCGATAAGATAATCGTTGTTGCTCTTATGTAATACGAATGTGAATGTAGGCTCCCAAACTTATTTTTGTAAAGGCTGTCATTGCTGTCATTGGCAATCTGTGATAGGGCCACTTCGGACCGCAGTATTAAACAATATTAGCGATTGATCCTATTCTATTGTTGTTTAATAGGAAATGACAGCACCAGTTCTGCAACACAATGGTCTCCCGGCTACAGCATGTTCATCCTCGTAGGCTTGGTCCTGCAGGGATGTCTATTGGGAAGCGCTGTATAGATCGGCCCGTCAGATACTTCCAGGCACCGCAATAAGAAACTGCATATTTTTCTGTGTATTTGAATAGAACCTAAAAGAGGCCTCCTCTGAATGGATCGATACTGGTGTCAGAACATGATGCAAGGCATAATCACTTCGCTTGGACACACGGCCAGAAATTTCCGAATTTATCTACATTTTTCCACATTTATCTACAAATTTATCTACATGCTCTTCAATGTATTATTCAGTGAGAGCAATTCATAGCTAGAATCTTGTAAATTTCAAGTCTGAATCACCATTTTAGTCAATAAGTTTTTAGGGGATACCAAAAAAAGTTTAGCTGATTGATAACATCGACATTTGAAGACCACAAGACATTTTGTAATGCATTTCAAAAGCAATGATATTCTCTTTTTGATATTTAAAATCATCTCTTTCTGTTTGCACTTTGAGATTTGTGCACATAGGAAAGTTGTCAAAAAATATTTTATAATTGAAAGTAGAGACTTATCTTAACGATAGTCTTTGATGCAAATGTGTCAATGTTGGTTCCACCAGATCTTCAACTAGACACCGACGGCTGATGATCTGCTCTTCTGCCATGGCAGGCTGAGC